>QLOO01001327.1:0-25689 GCA_003313855.1 Suillus sp. MG131 | reverse complement strand
AAAGAGTACAACAGGTGATAGCTAGCTTTATATACGAAGTATTGAAGCTGAGCTCGAACCGAATTAGCGGACGAAGTCAAGTCAGAGATCCAAGAAAGTAAAGTACTATAGAATGCGGAGGAACATACGAGTCACAGGGAATGTTCCGTATGCCAAAATAACGGTAATACAAGACAACGCAGCCGGAGGTCCAAGGGTATAGCTAAAAGAGGAAAGCATGGTCGATCCAGAGGGCCGGATCGATATGGTGACTTTGAAGACGAGGTCACGTGACTTCGAAGACAAAGTCCGGCGATATGCGAGGGATGCGGACAGAGTGCGATGACGAAGGGAGAGGTAGGAAAAAGGATAAGGGGCCTAGCAGGCGCATGTTATCGTAACATTACCCCCGTTTCTAGGACTGAAATCGGCAAGTTCAGTCGTCCATATTAGCATAGTAGCACGGGTCGACATCGATGTCGGCGAGCCATTCAGCGGCTTCTTGGGCGTTAAGCTCGCGTTCCTGGTCTCTAACTGCAGCCGCCTGGTCATAGGCTGCCTCTAATGTACGTAGCTGTTCATAGAACTCGGGGTCGGAAACGGTTTTCCGAAGGATGCGTTTCCCTTTTAGCTTGGGGCAGAAGTTGGTGAGATGGCAAGGAGCGAACTTGCCGCAGATCCTGCAAAAGTAGCGGTTGCAGTAGATCTGTTTATGAGCGCCCTTGCAGACGCGACAGATAAAATGAGTTGTGCAAAACTCCTGAGTGGTTTGCCCTGCTTCGTACTGTGCCAGGGCAATGGACGCGGGTGTATCGACTGTCTGATCCTCACGAAATCGCTTCTTATGGACAGAAGAGAGAGGAAGCCCAAGGGAAAGGATCCTGGTGGGTAAGGAAGCGCGACGCTTTCCTTTGCTACGGATGGTACGCTTAAGAGGTACCGGCGGGGGGACAGGAATAGGAGTGGGAGTAGGGCTCCTAAGTGGTTCGTCAGGGATCTGCGACGTGGGGACATAGTCACGGTCGGGGGTATAGAGATCGTCACTGGGGGAATTGCCCCGCTCCAATGATGGTTTGGCTTCTACCAGAGTAGAGTCATGAGGAGAAGGTGAGTAAGGGATGTATCGTTCATCCGATGGAGAGTAGGAGCGCATGAGTTCTAGCTCTCGCTGGGATGCGATGGTAACTTCCGGGTCAATGGGGGAATTACCCCGCTCCAATGCCTCGATGTCACACTTGAGAGCGCGGATCTCGCGTTCTTCTCTGCCGATGGGGAGAAGCTCATAGTCGTCCTTCTCTTCCTCTTCTAACGCAATGGCGATGGCACGATCTAACTCGATCTGCTCGACTTGGTCGACTATGTCAGCGACATAAGGGGTATCCCCTCGGCTTTCCGAAACAGAGGGTGAGGGTGGTTGTGGAATAAATGGGGTGGAGCGACATTCAACGACGTCACGCTCAACAACCTCCAAGTCAGAGTCAGGTGGGGTGTTCCATGCACGCTCCTCGTCGATAGCCACAACGGCCTCTTCGAAGTGTCGCATTTTAAGCAGCTCTAAGGTGTGCTGCTTAATACGCATCATGGGGTATCGTGCCGGGAAGGCGCTGAATTCTCCTCCAATCTGTTGGAGTTCTAAGGCGGGGAAAGTCAGCGAGTCTGACTGGCGGAAAATCTCAACAAGGTGGGCCAGGGCAGTGTCCCTGGTTCGGTAAATGTACGCGTCGAGACGCTTGGCGTACTGTAGGTCGAGGATCACGGCTTCCCAGTATGCGAACTGGTTCTTCAAATCATAAGAGGGACGGGCAAAAGGAACTCTGGACATGTATGCGGATGATGAGGAGGATGACGAGGACGAGAGAGCAGAGGAGGAGGAAGAGGACATTTTCTGGATCCAGATTGGCGGTAGAAGGCTAAGATGCTGGGGAGTCTCTACGCGTTTTCAACCTCTTCTTATACTCCTTGAGGATCTCCGCTGCGGATCTGAATTCCGATTCAGGCAGCCAAGTCCTTTCTGTCGAGTCATACCCTACCCATGTCACCAGATATCGGCGTCGCGAGCCGGTTCCTTTGTGTCAGAGGATTTGCTCTATTTCATAGTGCTCCTCCCTGTCGATCAGGTCAGGGGGTGGTTCCGGGAAATTCGGACCGTGTACTTCAGTCTCCTGATAGGAGGAAAGTTCCGATGCATGGAACACGGGGTGAACCTTCCAAGTTGCTGGCAACTTCAGTTTGAAGGTGATCTGCGAAAGGACCTCGGATACTTCAAATGGTCCGTAACGCTTTGGGGCGAGTTTCTTCGATGGTAAGCCTGTGATCAAATGGGCTGCCGAAAGCCACACTTTGTCGCCTTTCTTCCATGGTTGGTACTTCTGGCCATGGGTTCGTTCTGACATTCTTTGCTGTGCCAGCATATGACACGCAAGAGCTTCCGCTCTAATCTTCTTCAGGTACTCCACTCGGTTCTCTGCCGCAGGGAGTGACGACTCGGGGAACGCGGGGGGTATTCCGTGTGGTTCATAGCCCATCATAAGGAAGAAGGGAGACGCATCCCTTGCACTGTGTTTCCTTGAGTTGTGGACAAATTCGGCCATGTTTAGGCGATCAGCCCATTCCATGGGGTTCGTTCTGCAATAAATCCGGAGGTATGTCTCGAGCTCCTGGTTCATGCGTTCTGTCTGCCCATCCGTCTGAGGGTGATAGGTGGTTGAGAGGGCGACCTCGTAGCTGAGGAGTCTACCCAATTCTACAGCAAGTTTTGAGGCAAATTGCGGGCCTCTGTCCGAGATGATCTTGTCGTAAAGACCAAATCTCCTGAATACGTTCTTGAAAAATAATTCGGCCACCCCGGCCGCAGTAATCGTTTTCTGGCAAGGCGATAGAATTACCCCCTTCGTAAGACCATGGTCTACCACAACCATGACTGAATCGAATCCGTCCGACACGGGCAAGTCGGTGATGAGATCAATGGATATCTGCGAGAACGGGCGGGTCGCAGAGGAGGGGATAGGCATAAGCGGCGGTGTCGTGGGGTGGGTGTCAACTTTCATTTGCTGGCATATAGCACAGCCGTCAACGTATTTTCGAATAAAGGTGCCCATTCCGGGCCACCAATAAGACCTCTTCACATTCCATTCCGTGATAGATCTGCCGGGGTGTCCGGCGGTCGGGTGATCGTGGTGTAGCTCCAGGATCCGCCTGCGCAAGTCCTCTGGGACATAAGCGCGATCCTTATAAAATAGTACACCGTTCTTAAACTTCCAGTCTGCCAGTGCAGACTTCATCGGGGGAGCGCACATGCCGTTCAAGGCATCTAGTGCGGTTCTGATCATCCGGTCTTCAGGGTCGGCGGAGAGCTGTTCAAACGTTGATACAAGCTCTGTGTCAATCATCTTTACGAAGAGAGAGTCGGGGAGCAGGACAAGATCTTCATTATCGTTGTCTGCGTGGATATGGTCAGGTCGGCGGGACAGTGCGTCAGGTGCAGCGAGTTTCGATCCGGGGACGTGATGGAAAGTGAGGTCGAAATTGCAAAGTGTCAGCTGCCAACGTGCTTGGCGACGCGTCAGTTTCTGAGCCGACCGGAAGTAGAGTAAATTCTTGTGATCTGTAAAGATGATGACCGGGTGTGGGTTTCCTTCCAGGAAATGGCGCCATTCCTTCAGTGCGCGAATAACGGCTAGTAGTTCACGGTCGTAGATCTGGTAATTGCGTTCTGCGGGATTCAACGATTGTGAAAGATACCTGCAGGGGTGATAAGCCCCGTTTTCGTCCGTCTGCAAGAGCACCGCTCCTGTCGCATGCAGGGATGCGTCCGTGGCCAAAGCAAACTGCTTAGCCGGGTCCGGGTTCCGAAGAACTGGTTCTGAGGTGAAACATTCCTTCAACTTCTGGAATGCCGCCTCGCAAGAGTCGTTCCACGAGAAAGAGACATCTTTCTTCGTGAGGTCCAAGAGGGGTCGTGCGGTGTCCGAGTAGTGAGAGATAAAGTGCCGGTAGAAATTGCAAAAACCCAGGAATGATCGGACGTCTTTGACAGATGTCGGGGTCTGCCACTCGCTAATCCCTTTGAGTTTGGCAGGGTCCATAGCGACTTGTCCGGGTTTGATGATCATGCCGAGGTATTCGACCTCCTGTGCGTCGAATGTGCACTTTTCGGGTTTAAGGAATAGCGATTCCTCTCTCAACTTCTGTAAAACAGCCCGCGTCCTCTTCTGGTTTTCTTCAAGCGTCTTCGAGAAAATCAGGATGTCATCCATATACACGATGAGCCATCCTTCATTGATTTCCTTGTCAAAGGTCTTGTTCATGTACGCCTGGAACGTTGCCGGTGAGTTGCATAAACCGAAAAACATCACTTTGGGCTCGAATAGCCCAAATGACGTCGAGAACGCCACCTTCCATCTGTCGTCGGGGTGTATCAGGATGTTGTTATACCCAGAGCGTACATCCACTTTCGTGAAGTACTTGGCGTCTCTGAGTTTTGCGATGAGAGGGGGAATGAGAGGAAGGGGGTAAGCGTTCTTGACCGTCCATTCGTTGATGTAACGGTAGTCCTGGCAGGGGCGTAGTGAACCGTCTTTCTTTCCTACGAAAAAGAATCCCGATGCTTGAGGGGATTTCGATGGCTGTATGAAGTCCTTCTTCACATGTTCATCGAGGAAAGCCTTAACCGCTTCAGTCTCCTTCGGGGAGAGCGGGTAGGCACGCGAGGATTTTGGTATGAATCCCTCCTTCGTGTCAATTCTGTGGTCAACGCCAGGGCGAGACGGTGGCAGCTTGCTCAGCCCGTCTTTGGCGAACACGTCGGCGAAGTCGTGGAGGTATTCCGGTACGAGTTCCTCGAAACTCTTCTTCTTCGTCTCTTGCGCTTTCTCTCGCCCGAACTCCTGAGCCTTATTGCTCGTCTTCTGGACGTCATTGTCCATATCTTCTTCGGCTTTCCGGGCCAATTGCATCAACCATACGTTTCTTAACGGATATGGCGTCTTCTTCGTCATTTCTTTCTTCGACGTCCCGTCGCGCGTCAGCGGCGTATCAAGGGACAGGTTCTCGATCAGGCGGACCTCGGTCGCGTCCTGAGAGTACTCGATGAGAACTTCATCGTCTTCGAGAGGATAGGAGGCGACATCCTTAACCTCTGGCGTGATCTGTGCTTCGTTCACCCAAACGTCTTGTAGGGTGTCAAAATCGGGTTCAACGATAACCGGGGTCGGTTCCTCCGGTTCCTTGGACTTCTTGGCTTTCTTAGCCTTCTTCTTGGCTTTCCTAGCCTTCTTTTTCTTGAGGATCTCTACGATTTCCTCAATAACATGCTCGACCCCCGGGTCAAGCGCTTTGAGGGGAGTGAACGGCTGTTCCTCTTCTTCCTCAATCATTGGTTTCTTTCCATGGAAAATGTAGGGAGCCACCCCTTCCTCCTTCCGGAGCTTGTTGATCTCGTCCTCCCATTCTCGCGACTTAGGAGTCGCTGAGAGGGAAATCGTGTTCTTTGCCCAGTCGATATCTGGGTTCATTGCGGAAAGCCACGGCTTTCCAAAGAGAATGTCATCGTTCGGCCCAAGCTGAGTGACGTTGAATTTCCCGAACATTACACGCTTGTCAAGTCTGATAAACAGCATGCAATAGAACCGTACTTTTCCGGCCTTCGAATGACTTCCATCGACAGTCGTGATGTGGAACGGTTTGGTGAGTTCGTGGAGCGTGATGCGGTTTCGTCGGCAGAATCCAACATCAATGAACGACGCTCCGGCTCCTGAATCAATGACTGCGGTCGATGCAACGGTTTTGGTGCTCTTTACTGAGAACAGTGTGACGGGGACGCGGAATTCATTTGATTTCCCTACACACTTAGTATACAGAGCGTACTTAGGAGACACTGACGTTGCTACAGTTCTCCTTCTCAAAAATCCTTAGGGACGCGGTCGCCCCCTCCTTGGATTTTCTTTCCGGGTTCGTTCTTCTGAGTCGGGACCTTTCCGACTCGCAGCTTGCGCAAAGCTGACGCGAGATGGTCTTCATCGTCGCGGATCTTCAGTTTCTTTAGGGCCGAGGCGAGGGAGTCGCTATCCTCTTCCTCGCTTTCGTCGGCACCATCTTCATCATCAGAGTACCCCGAGGTATCTCTTACCGATTTCTTTCCTTTCTTTGCTTCTTCGGATTCTCCTCTTCGAAGCTTCGGGTGGAACTCGCGATTATTCGCGCGGTGTCCCTTCTGGCCACACTCGAAGCAGCGCCCTTCCTTCATGAGGGTCGCTCGCTCTTTCGGAGTGAGGGTTCGGTCTACGTCCATCGCATCTGGGTCTCTCCTTGAGACATGCGGTTTCGGGACGAATCGGGTGCCACTAGGCTTGTGGACTTTCTTCTGGGCGTCACCAATGGCTCTAGCCCTTTTGTAGTTGGCATCGAGGCGGGTGGCGACCGTGTACCACTTTTCAATGGTGTCGGGTACGTCGACCATCCCGCAAATCGTCTTTCTGAGCTGGGGATGCAACCCGTGCTCGAAGAAATAGTTTAAGGAGACACTCTCCTTCATCGAGGCTTGAGCCGCCAAGGTTTTGAACGTGGCGATATACTCCTGCATATCATCGCCTTGCTTCAGCGTCTCTAACTTGGTCATTGCCAAGACCTGCTGGTCTGGCGCGAGGAATGCTTGTGTAAAGCTTTTCCTAAAATCGTCCCATGTCCCGTAGTTGGGTGCAGCGGGGTCGGCGAATATCTGTGCATAGTAATTGTTTGACCAAGTCGCGGCAGTACCTTCCTTCATGTAGGCAAGGGCGGTACCAACTTGTTGCGCGGCCGACTTGTAGGTCTCTCGGTTCAGCACGAGATATGATGTGACTCCATAGAGCCATCGCTGCGCGAGATCTGGGCTTCCATCAAAATAGAATGGTGCACCGGCCTTCAGCTCGGTGGGTTTCGACTGCGTCTTGTCGCTCATTCTGAAACTGGGGTTCGCAGAGAGTTGTCTGGGGGGTTTCTCTTCTGGGAATTCTTCTGACGATGTCGAGGCTGTGCCTTCGTCGAGCTTCTCGTCGGTATCGGTAGGGTGTATTTCGTCCTCTTCCCGATCTTCGTTAGAAGGTCTTTCCTTCTTCCGGCTAGCACCTGGGGCTGGCACCCAGTGTGGTTCTTCTTCGGCGGTTGGGGAGTCTTCACGCGGATCTCTCTCCCAAGCGAATCTTCGTCTCCAAGAGGTGGAGGACGTCGTTCCTTGCGATGATAGGAACGGTCGGTTAGAGCTTTAATCTTTTGTTACGAACTTGGCTAAGTTCGCAACGTGAACCTTGTAGGGGCTCTCACGTACGGCCTCTGCTACCAGTGGCCTCTGTGTATGGCGAGAGTTCTGTAGCACTTCTCGAGAGGCGGGGCTCTCCTTGAGAAGTATCGCTCGCGGTGGTAAGCTCACCACGCGAGGCTTGTAATAAGGCTAGGCTTGGGCGCGACGAGCGGCCAAGAAGTACTTATATACAAGGCGAAGCTCGCTAGGCTTCTAGTAAATGGGGATCAAGACAAAGGTAGATTAAAGCTAAAGAGTACAACAGGTGATAGCTAGCTTTATATACGAAGTATTGAAGCTGAGCTCGAACCGAATTAGTGGACGAAGTCGAGTCAGAGATCCAAGAAAGTAAAGTACTATAGAATGCGGAGGAACATACGAGTCACAGGGAATGTTCCGTATGCCAAAATAACGGTAATACAAGGCAACGCAGCCGGAGGTCCAAGGGTATAGCTAAAAGAGGAAAGCATGGTCGATCCAGAGGGCCGGATCGATATGGTGACTTTGAAGACGAGGTCACGTGACTTCGAAGACAAAGTCTGGCGATATGCGAGGGATGCGGACAGAGTGCGATGACGAAGGGAGAGGTAGGAAAAAGGATAAGGGGCCTAGCAGGCGCATGTTATCGTAACACAGATAGTCACCTCCGAGATCACACTCTGATCACGCACATACCAATTCTTCCTCTTCCCCTTTGCCCATGGATCGCGAGGGCTCTTCAATATGTGGCCACAGTCCTTCCCTTGTCTTAGGCAACTCACTTAACGTATTCTTCAGATGGCAATTCGTAGTATCTGCTCTCAGCTTGCCACTGGTGATAGTGCTGGACAGAACTACATCTCGCTACCTTCTCCTATTTTATGTACAATGAGTAATCTGACTTCCTTACCTGCGCTGATCCTCCGGAATAGCTGTGACAGAGTGGACCCCAAGATAAACCTCTCACAGGTTGGTACCTGCCGCATTAGTGTGTGGTTTGTCACTGCATCAGATTTGATGAATAGCCGGCAGAGCTGACTTCAAGATAAAATGCAGTGATTGCGCTCTTGGTGATGCCTGTCACTCCCACTTCAGTGGGCTTTGGCTCACAGGTTGGAACTGATCACGGCAATGCCATTCACTCTCGCCATCCTTTTCACCATTCTCATCATGTCATTTGCATGTCCCGTTTGTAGTTATACTGCCACATCAATGCGTGGTCTGTTGGCGCACCAAAATTGATGGTGCAAAGGCTTCAGAGACATCTCAAACGATGTCATGAATGCCCGCCGCGAGCGCCAAGCTCCGCAGCCTCCTATACCTCATATTCAGTCAGAAGCTCCCTTGCATTCCTTGCCTGACGAGGCAAGCCAGCCAGAGTTTGAGAATCCCGAGCGATATGTAAGTATTTCTTTTGGCAAAGTGATACAGGATGTTCATGCTGCTGTCCAGGAATTGCCAGCGTACCATTCACCCCCACCTCTACCAGTACATTCAAGTCCACCTCTGCAGCGAGCATCGGGCCTTCCGAACCACAGGCGCCAGCTACCTTCACGCTACTGGGATGAACTTCCTGCCCTTCCCATCCCCGTTCCTATTCCACCTCCAGTGGATGACGTAGCCCATGCCACTCCACAATCTCCTATTCATTCTGACTCAGGTACTACTGAATCAGAAGGAGATGTGTGGGTACACACCGAACTGGACATGTTTGGCACCTTCCGCTCATACCAAGGAACCTTCCCTTCCTATGACCCGGAGATCACCTCGTCATTTGATGGCGTTTGTGACTCTCGTACTTTCCAACAGGCCGATGGTCCGAGTGAGCAGCCCTGGTATGCAGGTATTGGCACTGCTATTGAAACAGTCAATCGCACCTTTTTTGCACCTTTTCTCAATCCTACAACTTTTCGTCTCATGAACTGGTTTTACGAGTCATCCAGTGGGAACTCTCTGGCCAATGTTGACCGCCTTGTGCAAGGTGTCATACTTGCGGACGACTTTGAGCGCGAGGACCTCAGGGATTTTTCCGCATTTCGGGAGGCAAAAAGAATGGACCAGGCTGACGAGGACCCGGATTCAAAGCTGTTTAGCACTTCTGACAAGTGGCATGAGGCGTCTGTGAAGATTAAGCTACCTGCTGACAAGCACAAGTATGCATCTGAAACTGACGCACCTGAATGTGCCGTGGACGGACTCTATTACCGGAAGCCTCTAGAAGTTATCAAGTCAGCCTACGAGGAAGTCGGTTCGAAATCATTTCACAATGTTCCATACAAACTCTTTTGGCAGCCTGACGAGGGTGATTTTCCAGAACGTATCATTATGGAGGTCTACACAGCCAATGCTATGCTCGATGAGCATGAGAAGATAAAGGCACAGCCTCGTGAGCCTGGTTGTCAGCTGGAGACTGTCATCGCTTCCATCATGCTTTGGTCCGACTTGACGCACCTTGCTTCATTTGGACATGCTGCGCTATGGCCAATCTACATGTTCATCGGAAATCAGTCAAAGTATATCAGGAATTGTCCCTCTGCATTCGCTGCTCATCATCTGGCATATATCCCAAAGGTTTGCATTTGTTTCGTGATCAAGTTTGCAAAGTTTGCTGACTTGCCTTTGAGTTACCGGACATCGTCCATGAATATTACCACAAATTGTACGGGCAAGCAGCGACAAGCGCAGTGCTCACACATCTCAAGCGAGAACTTATGCAAGCCATTTGGCTGTTTCTTCTTGACGAAGAATTCATGCACGCATATGAACATGGTATTGTGGTGCGGTTCGCTGATAATGTGAAGCGCAGAGTATTTCCCAGATTTTTTACATATGCTGCTGACTATCCTGAAAAGTAAGTACTTTGTCCGCACTACTATGCCATGAAACTAATGAAATGCTGACAGGATTCTTCTCGCATGCATCAAATTCCTGGGAAATTTTCCCTGTCCGCGTTGCCTTATACCTAAGGAGAAGATTGCTGACCTTGGGACGAAGTTGGATAGACTGTGGCGTAAAAGGGATGTGCGATTGGATAATCATGCACGTAGGAGTACCATTGAGAGAGTTCGGGATTGGATATTCACCAAAGGATGCAACATTGGTAGCACCGTGATCAACAAGTTGCTTGGTCCAATGTCACTGGTGCCAACACGTGTAAGTTTCAAACTTCACCGAGAGAACTTTGGCTGATTTAATCAAAGAACGCATTTTCTGAACGACTATCTCGGTTTGGATTTGACTTCCATTCAATGTTCATGCCTGACTTTATGCACGAATTTGAACTTGGTGTTTGGAAGGGAACTCTCACCCATCTGCTACGGATCCTGCATGCATTTGGTGGAGATACCATGACACGGTTTGATGCTAGGTGAGTTCTGCGATCTCATGTATCCAAAGACTAATATTTTGAAGATTTCGCTGTGTGCCAACATTCGGGAGGGACACCATTCGAAAGTTTAGTCGGAATGTGTCAAATCTCGCCAAACTGGCTGCAAGAGATTATGAGGACTTGTTGCAGGTCCGTCCACCCTTTCATAAACTGCTGGCTGTCTAGCGGTCTGACTCATATATAGTGTTGTATTCCAGTAATGGAGGGCTTGATACCCGATCATGATGAAGTCATTCTCGACTTACTCTTTGAGCTTGCCACCTGGCATGCACTTGGAAAGCTTCGGATGCACACGGAAACAACACTCCATTTCCTCGACAACTCAACCATCAGGCTGGGACGAACGCTTCGCCGCTTCAAGCAGTTCACATGTGATTCATTTATGACACAAGAGCTACCCAAAGAGGCTGCTGCTCGGGGACACCGAAAACCTGCTTATTCTGCCAAGGGGAATTTGAATGCCAGGCCAGCAAAAAAGAGAGCCACCGAGGGCACCCGACAATGATTTTTTAACATGTCTACCTACAAGTTGCATGCGCTTGGTGACTATGTAAAGTCAATTTGGTTGTTTGGGACAACTGACAATTTTTCAACACAAGTGGTGTGCTAATACACACATCTCGTCTGTTGATTTGAGGTTCTAGTTTTAATTACAGGGTGAACTGGAGCATCGCCGTGTTAAGCGGTTTTATGCACGCACTAACAAGATCAAAATTGCGTGTGGTATTGCCAAGCAGCAGCGCTGTGAACGACTCCTTCACAAGCTTCGACAGAAGGCTGCTGCACAACGAGCTGAAGGTCGTTTGAACCATGCAGAAGATTCTTCTCCATCGGTTGGTTTTGCTGAAACAGAGTCATTGCCGCAGTGTTCTCCAGAGACCCGGTACCAGATTTCCAACTCACGCCATCAATACTGGGACATCAGTTCATGGTTGCACAAGAATTGTGAGGACCTTGCAGTGAAGGTAGTGTCTATCAGTCTCTCTCAGTTTCAATCTGTCTGATTTTGCACAGGATTTTTTGCCACGCCTCAAGGACCATATTCTTACACGATTTCTTGGTTACGACGACTCTGAGGAGCACACATTTACTGCTGCGCAGTGGAACTCGCTCATCATCCTTGACAATAAGATCTTTAGACACAAAGTCCTTCGCGTCAACTATATGACATATGATCTTCGAAGAGCTCAAGATTCACTTAATCCACGTATGCATGCAGACATTATGCTCTTAGGCAACGAAGAAAGTGAACCTGGCGAACTCGCTCCTCACCCATATTGGTATGCACGCATTATTGGCATTTTTCACATATACGCCAGGTATCTTGGTTCAGATTCTCACAACCGAGCTTCACAACGTGTTGATTTCCTATGGGTGCGCTGGTTCTGTCGAGACTCTAACCACAAATCTGGCTGGGCTGCACGTCGGCTTCACCGGATTGGTTTTTATGATGCCAATGAGGTCGGAGCAGATGCTTTTGGATTTGTTGACCCTGCGCAAGTAATTCGTGGTGTCCATGTGATCCCAGGATTCGCACATGGTTCCACTGCAAACCTTCTTCCTCCATCAATTGCTCGCCAGCCTCGTGAAGATAATACAGACTATACCTGGTACTACATCAACCAGTTAGTGGTTTGTTTCTGACTTGTGAAATGACTGCTCAGCTTACTTTGTTTTAGATTTGTTGATCGAGACATGTTCATGCGATTCCGTGGCGGCGGTGTTGGACACAAGAGCACACAGGAGGCTACACAAAGTTTCTTCGAGGACCGAGATGCGCTTGACTCAGTACCGTTCACAAAGGAAAGCGAGCGTACTGGTATGTTTTACATACCAGGTTCACCAATGAACGAAGATATCGATTCAGTGTCTGGCGATGATCACGCGGACACACTGGCAGATGCAGACATGCACAGCCTTAGCAGTTCCAGTGAGGAGCACATGGATGACGCAGGAAGCCGGTCTGAGTTGGATGATGAGCTTGAAGAAGAGATCTTACGGAGTCCCACTCACGAACTCAACACAGATTTGTTTGATGGAGATGAGGAATCAGATGAAGAGAGCGGTGATGATGGTGATGGCTCAGTGTTGGATGATGAGCGCAGTGAGTTTGGTTATGGTGATTTAGAGGAGTGTTTGTTGTCGGATGACAGCTCAGAAGATGAAGAACTTGAAAGCTCACAGGATGAACTAGATGACGCCATTCTCGGTGCTGAGGATGGGGAGGGCGCAGCGGATACAGAAGACGACTATGGTGACTATGCCGAGTACTAGAATGCATGTCTTTCAGCGATGTTGAGAAAAAACAAATACATTAATTGTGTTGATGACATTTGCGTGTAACCGTACATATGCGAGTGCCGTGGATATAATAATACTTTGCATTTTTGAGACTTGCAATGCCTGGCGCGACACCAGTAAGGCTTGTAGCCATAGTTGGAGCCCTACGCCAGGCCTACGGCACCTGCCGAGGCCCTGTCAGCTTGCGCCACTTTTGCTGATGACGAACCTAACTTGTACGAGAGGTCTTTGACTCAATCCGGCCCCGATGTCATGATCAGTCTTAGTCACTCGAACCCCATGGGCTTTCGAGCAGCACTTAATCGGGGATACATCCATTTTTCGTGGGCCAGCACTGATGTAGGCTTCGATGAAGAACCGTCCGTGTTGATGGCATCCGCTGCTGGGGGTCCTGCGCTGGCGAGTGATGGATGTCCAACGACTCGGAGGGCATGGATATTGGTTGATAAGAGCTGATCCTCTGGTACGCATCAAGTTGATTTGGTGATGTCCGCCTAATTATGGTTGTACACTCACGCTCAATTTTCTGACGAAAACTTAAGGGAATTATTTTTGGGTCCGCTGGCTCACTCCCTCTCCCTAAACTCTCTTCCCTTTGTGCTACAGTACGACCAGATGCTTATGATGTACAGTCAATATTTTGAGGGTACTGAGTACATGCACATGGCATCCTTAGTATCTGAGCTCCATCATCGGTGGTGCGCTTTCCATGCTAGGAAGAAGCGCGAGACGCCGAGACCCTGATCGATATACCCAGACCTAGAACACCCCCAAGCAACCTCGCAAGATTTACACACCCCGTCTTGTTACTGCCGAGGCTAGCGCTGATTGATCGTCATTTAGGTCTATTGATGGTTCCGGCTAAGTACTTATCTCAAGTAACACGTTCAACCTTTGACATATACGTCGATTCTTACGGACCGCTTATGCAGAACAAATGACTGCCCCGACCAGGCCGTATCCATGACACAAATCTATGACCTGGAAGCACATATATTCTCAATGTTTAGGTATTTAATATGACTTGTCGCAGGCTCCAAAGACAGTCCAGCAGAGCACCATGAGTCTATTGAAGATCCCCTTTCTCGTAGCTTCAGCTATTGGCGTCCGGATTTCGTTCACGACTTCTTCTCCGCCACCGTTATCTGAAGAGAGGCTGAAGCCCACCGTGTTCGAATCCTCCAGCTCCACTATGACAGTTTTATGTCTAGAGCTCGTCAAGGTATATTGCTCTTGTACTGTCTGCATGGATTTATGGACAATGTCATAGCTCAGCGTATATGCAGCATTGTCTGCCGAAGCGGCCAACATCCTTGCCATGCATATAGATCCCTCGCAAATTCCAGGAGGTATCTATGGCGCACGAGCTGTGCAGCTTCTACGCTCTCTTCACTCCACGCCAATCACCCCCACGTTTCTTGCGTGTAATCTTGCCGTCGTGATCGGGGGCGCATTGAGGTTTTATTGCATGGCGGCGTTAGGAAAGCTCTGGAGTTTTCAACTCAGCATCAGGAAAGAGCATAAACTTGTGACGAGTGGGCCATACTCCGTCGTCCGCCACCCAAGCTACAGTGGTCTCCTTCTCCAATGTATTGGGGTCATTGTCATGTACGGAAGTCCTGGGTCGTGGATGTGGCGGTCCGGGATTTTAGAAGTGCCTTTTATACCGGCGCTAGCGGTCGTTGGCTGCTTATTGTATACAACATCTATCTGGGTTTCCATCAGCCGACCTGCAATAGAGGACAAGATGATGCAGCGTGCTATGGGAGAAGACTGGGAGAATTGGGCGAAGAAGGTGAAATATCGATTGTTTCCTGGAATCTATTGATCATCTACATACCGAATACTTTGTATTTACTTTCTGTACTATATTTATGTTCTATGGGAGTTGATTGCATACTGTACATCTCGGTGCGTCTGACCATTGAATTTTTATGGAACGATTTTACTTGTTTGCGACGGTTACTTGCCTTTTTATATCAATTCACCAGCGTCGTTCTGAAGGGACATGCGAAGTAGTCTCCGACTCTATTTATTCTCGGAGATGAAAAGTGAAGAGTGCAACCCAAGAGTGCGGAATGCGACCGAAACTTCTGACGGGCAACGTCACATACTCAACTTTAGGCTCTTATTGCTGAAGAGATAGCAGGGGTATCGTACAATGACAACAGCAGAGTCGCATAGTGCTTAATGTTAGTAAGACGTATATGAACACCGAAGCCGAAATATTACTTTCGTCTCTTGTGTTGTGTGGAAGCTGCAGCACTCTGTAATTGTGGCGACGACGGTTGGTTCTGAGTTGCGGCATGAGTACCGGTACGTTGGCGGGAAGAGCTGGAAGCTGGGTTCTTTCGAGTGTGATAGTTCCTCCGCGTAAGCACAATGCCATGAAAAGCACCCGGAAGGAGAACGAAAACGCACAGGCTTCTCCATGACAAGTGGCTCTTGAATCTCGATGTTCGATCCATCCCATCTGTAGCATGCAGGAGATAAGGTTCGTCGCCCAGCTGAAATGGCGGGCGAGATTGGAGGTCATGCTCAGTTTCCCTGGCACCCGGCGTGGCTTGAACAATATATTTTCGACTCTCGATGCTTTCAAAGATAGCGTCTCATTGCGTAAAGCTGTCAGCACAGGAAAAATGCAGAAATGCAGGAATCACGCTCTCGGGAGAATGTGGTCACCATGGGTGATAGTCCAGGAGTGATCCTACCGATGACACGCCATCTAAAGCTCCAAGGTATCGTGTTATAGTAGCGATTATATTACATTGCGGATGTGTATCCAAAGATTTCCGAAACTTGCGTAGAGTGAACTTGAATCTAAAGCCTAGCCGCAGGATAGTCTGTATATCCTTTCCTCTGCTCCTCATAAGGAATTTGCGGGCCGCTTCCATAGAAAGTTTCGGGATCCAGTTTTGCATCTACCGGGATACCTTGTTCGAGTCTCTTTGCAAGATCAGGATGGCCAATCCAGAGGACTCCGAAAACAGCAGCATCTATCTCCTTTGCAGCAATGAGTTGGTTGGCTTCTTCGGGTGTGAGGCCACTGTTGAGAAAAAGAGGCGATTTCTGAATGCATGGGCGATATGTCTTCAGCACGTCATGCTTCGTAGCACGATGCCGTCCTGTGGGAGGGAAGTATTTGATTGGAGAAACGTGTACGATGAGAACTGTCATACCATCGATTTCAGGGTCAAGTGCTGGATTATAGCGCACCAGGCAGATATACCCAAGGTCGAGAACATCCGCTTGACTGATGAAGTATCGAAAAGTGTCAATGTTCTCCTGCAAGGGCATCCTGTTCGAAATCAGCGCTGAATGCTATTGAAAACGGTGCGGTCAATCCTACCCCATGTCGTTATATCCACCCGATGGGCCCAAGCGAACCGCGACTCTCTTACTGCCCCAGACGGACACGAGCTCCTTCAAAATTTCAAGGCCAAAGCGGGCACGATTCTCGATGGAACCACCATACGCATCGGTTCGCTCGTTCGATGTGGAGTCCAAGAACTGATGAACGAGGAACCCGCCTGCGGCATGGACTGCGGAATGCAATGAAGAGAATTTCTGGAAGAAAGTGGTTGCTCACGTTCAACGCCATCAAAGCCTGCTTCCTTGGCATTGATAGCAGCTTGTCTGTGCAAGTCAATGAGAACGCGAGGGTCATCGACTGCAACGGGCTAAAGATGATCTGGGTAATAAAAACATCAATTCAAATTACAGCGTACTACTTACGGCTATATATCCAGGCTGACCAGGCAAAAACCTGAACTTTCCTCCACGCGCTGCTATAGCAGAGGGCCCATAAACCGGCTTCGGTCCACGGATCAGTATAATTTATGCAGACACGAACAAACACGGACTCGCCATTCCTGAAGCCTTTTGTTCAGGGGCATCTGGGTGACTCGCACGGCCCACTATATGATGGAAGAAGTGTGATACGTTTAGTACTCTAAGCGAACAGATTGTGAACTTACGATGCCATAGCTATAGCAATATTCTATTAGGTAGGGAAGAATACTAGGGAAGAAGTCGTACCTGAGAAAATATCAGGCTACCTTCAGCATGCACGGCATCAGTTATCCTTTTCCAAGCAGCAACCTGATCCTGATTCCATATTCCAGGTGCATTCTGCCATTCAGTCCTGGAGAATCAGAGTAATCAGCTTGGGTACTCGTCACACTTTGAATAACGTGCCCTTGCTGACAGATCAACACTCCCTCAGTTGTAATCAGACCGGCGCCGCCGCGCGCACGTTGGGTGTAGTATTCCAGGTTGATGTCATTTGGAATGTTAGTAGGCACAGAGCGAGATCGTGTCAGCGCTGACATTACAACTCTATTTTTCAACGTGAAGGGTCCTATCTTGAGAGGCTTCAAGAGCTCAATAAATTTGGAAGCCATCAGTGGGTATCTCTCAATGATAGGTGATACTTGTCGTTAGAAAGTTCAATCCCAAGAGCCGCTAAATCAGTTATTGATGGAACGCAGTCACGTCGACGGCAACACTAAACAGATGAGCAGTGATGTGGAAGAGTGTTTGATAGATGATGCGGTACGCATCAGGGACATGCATTTGGTAAGGTACACGGCCAATCGAAAACAAGGGCAGCTCTCCAAGTCTTCCCACCATCCACTTCGAGTTTGAATTTGAAATTTGAAGTTTGAAGCAAGTGGTTGAAATGTCACGTGCATCAAGCAAATATTCAAACCCAGCATAACCCTACTTCAAACTCTCAGCGGAGGCTGGAAGATAATGATGGTCCAGCTTCGTCTCTGCATGGTTACTGCACAGATACGCCAAATTCCAGTGCGGTTCGGAAACAGGCCGTGCATGGGTCCCATATCTGAGTGGGTTTAGGGCTCGGTCTTACCGACCTGGGATATGAGAATTCCGCCCCCCCAATCCGTAAATCACCCTACCAGTAGGTCATAGGCCCGGGATCATAGCAGCTGGCCGATAGCGGTTGCAGTTGTGCGCGAACTATTTTAATTCCGCTGATTGTATAAGGCTTAGTGGTATACAGAACGAGAAGAGCAGTGTGGTTGGGGTAGCCCCCTGACGAGGACTTTGCAGGTTCAAAACAGCTGCCATCCCGCCCTTCTAATGTCCCTTTAGCCCTAGCTAACTGACCCTTACCCTATGAGACGGGTGCCAGGGGCAGGTGTTAAGGACATATTCTGCCTCACGACGCTCAGCCGGACGCTTCTGGCTTCGGCTTCGCTTCACTAATTAGCCACAGTGATGGTGACTGCGAAACGTCAGAAATACGAGTTCGCACCTAGCGTAGGGTCACAATCTTTCAAATATGATATTGTCTTTTCTCTTCCCCGGGCCGTACATTGTACCCGTGTCATTCCCTAGCCTGGATCACCATAGGTGACAGTCCGACGTCCAGGAGTGATCTTACCAATGTCACGCATTATAGAGCCCTATAGTATCATGTTACAGTATCAATTATATTACATTGCGGATGCGTATCAAAAGACTCCCAAAGCTGAGTGAAAATGAATCTAAAGCTTAGCCGCAGGATAATCAGTGTATCCTTTCTTCTGCTCTTCATAAGGAATTTGTGGGCCGCCTCCATAGAAAGTTTTGGGATCCAGTTTTGCATCCATTGGAATACCTTGCTCAAGCCTCTTTGCAAGATCGGGGTGGCCGATCCAGAGGACTCCAAATACAGCAGCATCTATCTCTTTTGCAACAAGGAGTTGATCAGCTTCTTCAGGTGTGAGACCGCCATTGAGGAAAAGAGGTGATTTCTTAATGCATGGGCGATATGTCTTCAGCACATCATGCTTCGTAGCACGGTGCTGTCCTGCGGCAAACATTTAATTGGAGAAATGTGCACGATGTGGACTATCACACCATTGATTTTTGGGTCAAATGCCGGAATATAGCGCACCAGGCAGATATATCCAAGGTCGAGAACATCCGCTTGGCTAATGAAGTATCGAAAAGTGTCAATGTTCTCTTGTAAGGGCATCCTGCTCGAAATCAGCGCTGAATGCTATTGAAAACGGTGCAGTCAATCCTACCCCATGTCGTTATATCCACCAGATGGACTCAGGCGAACCGCGACTCTCTTACTGCCCCAGATGGACACGAGCTCCTTCAAAATTTCAAGGCCAAAGCGGACACGATTCTCGATGGAACCACCGTACGCATCGGTGCGCTTGTTTGATGTGGAGTCCAAGAACTGATGAACGAGGTATCCGTTTGCTGCATGAACTGCAAAGCGCAATGAAGAGAATTTCTGAAGAAAGTGGTTTCTCACGTTCAACGCCATCAAAGCCTGCTTCCTTGGCATTGATAGCAGCTTGTCTGTATAAGTCAATGAGAACGCGAGGGTCATCGACTGCAACGGGCTAAAGATGATCTAGGTAATGAAAACATTAATTCAAATTACAGCATACTACTTACGGTCACATATCCAGGCTGGCCGGGCAAAAACCTGAACTTTCCTCCACGCGCTGCTATAGCAGAGGGCCCATAAACCGGCTTCGGTCCACAGATCAGTATGATTTGTGCAGACACGAACAAGCACAGACTCGCCATTCCCGAAGCTTTTTGTTCAGGGGCATCTGGATGACTCACACGGCCCACTATATGTTGGAAGGAGTGTGATATGTTACTCTATGCGAACAGATTTTGAACGTACGATGCCATAGCTACAGCAATATTCTATTAGGTAGGGAATAACGCTAGGGAAGAAGTCACACCTGAGAAAATATCAGGCCTCCTTCAGCATGCACGGCATCAGTTATCCTTTTCCAAGCAGCAACCTGATCCTGATTCCATATTCCAGGTGCATTCTGCCATTCAGTCCTGAAGAATCAGAGTAATCAGCTTGGGTACTCCGTCACACTTTGAATAACGTGCCCTTGCTGACAGATCATCGTTCCCTCGGTTGTAATCAACCCAGCGCCACCACGCGCACGTTGGGTGTAGTATTCCAGGTTGATGTCATTTGGAACGTTGGTAGGCACAGAGCGAGACCGTGTCAGCGCTGACATTACAACTCTATTTTTCAACGTGAAGGGTCCTATCGTGAGAGGTTTCAAGAGCTTGATAAATTTGGAGGCCATCAGCGGGTATCTTTGAACACTTGTCGTTAGACAGTTATACAACGTGAGTCGAGCTAAATCAATTACTGTGGAAGAGCGTATGATTGATAATGCGGTACAGAGATAAGATGTAAAGCACATGAACATAATTATATACGATGAGCATCATGAGGCCAAATAGCGGACAAACAGCACGCAGTCAGTGACGTCCATCACATCCTGAACCTAGCTAGGCTTACACAGGACCCATGATAATCTCCATGGAACCCAGGCCGGCATCCAGACATGGATTGATCCAAAAGACCGTTTCACCCAGTAGGTTGCCGTCCGAACACCGAACGTTGGTGGTACGCCAGGTCGAAGTCGGGACATGAGCTACAACGTTGAACGTTGAGGTCTGAGTTATTTGCCAGTCTTAGGAGCCTGTCTACTTCAAAATGCTAACAAGGCAGCACTACACACTCTGGAATCTCGTAGGTAAGTGTGATAATTTGTCCCTCCTCTCGCTGCATGCACCTGTTCTCGTGGGTTCGTGTATGTTTCCGTTTGTCTGCACTTGAACCTGTTCATGTGCATTCAAGTCTCTGTGTACCTGCCACAAGTATAACTTTCACAGTTTTCACGTGTGTAGCTCTAACTATTAATCGCTTACTCTTTATCTTTGCATGACCTCACATCCATCGCAAACGCATTTGTGCGTTCACGGTGCTAGTGCTTCCCCCGTGGTCGCAACATCTTGGCTCCTGCTTGCTGCCACCACTCACTTTCGCTCGGTTGCAATTACCTGCCCCTACCTCCACATATCTTCGTGAGCTCGGACCAGCAATTGTGTTTTCTTTTTCTTATCTGCTTTTAACATATCACTAGCATGTTGTTGTACGTTAAGCTGCGGCTCGAGTGTAGGCCGAGCCGGGTTAGGTCTAGGCCGTAGAGGAGGGCCTCGGCCTGTGATCTGTATGAGCCTGAACTTATCAAACCGAGCCGTGGCCCTGGCTTTTGACCTAGGCCGTGTACATCACTAGCGGTCACTTGGTGAGTAACCACAATTGTGTCACGGTTATTATTCTCAAACCCGTGGAATTTTATGTTCACAAAGTAATATCGATATTCTGATGGTTCGCTGCGCCACGGGTGGCTCGCGCTAGCCAAAATAAGATGTTGATTCGCCTTCAGAGAGGACCTATCTCCCTGGCAGAACGTCCCAAGCAATTATAACAGCTTCACACGCATCTATCTTGTCGAAGCGGGCTGGCTGCGCTTTGCCGAAGGGGCCTGCTGATGATCGAGCCTTAGGCATTAGGAGCACATTGAAGGAAGGTTTGATGGCACCTCTTCGATCCCTGCGAACTTATGCAGAACAAAAGTAATGATCGCCGCTGCCAGATTGATAATTCGAATTTATCACCTGGGAGTTTTGCCACATGTAGGATGCATGGAGGAGTCGATGTTCATGTATTTAACATCACTCATCACAAGTTCCAGAGACACAGACTTTAGTGGTGCACGATGAGTCTATTGAAGATCCCCTTCATCTTGGTTTCGGCCGTTGGCGTCCATGTCTCGTTGAATTCTCCCCCTCGACCACCGGCATCTGAAGTGAAGATGGTGCCCTCGGTGCTCTCAGAATCCTTCGTCATATGGTTTGTTGGGCTTCGCGGTCTACAGTTCATGAAGGTGTGTTGCTCCTATAAACTTGCCTTTTCTGTGCTCAATACACCAGGTCGGAATATGGGCGGCATCGTCCGCTGAAGTGGCCACCATCCTAGCCATGCATATAGACCCCTCACAATTTCAAGGGGACATCTATGGCGCTAGAGTTCTGCAGCATCTGCTTGCTCTTCACTCCACGCCAATCACCCCCACTTTCCTTGCAGGTAGTCTTGCCATCACGATTGGTGGTGCGCTCAGGCTTTATTGCATTTCGATGTTAGGAAAGGTTTGGAGCTTCCAACTCAGTGTCAGGAAGGAGCAGAGACTTGTGACAAGCGGTCCGTACTCTGTCGTCCGTCATCCAAGCTACACTGGTTACCTTCTCCAATACGTCGGGTTCGTCATCATGTATGGGAGCCAAGGGTCGTGGATGAGGCAATCTGGGATTCTACAAGTGCCCTTCCTGAGAGTGTTAGCTGCAATTGTCTTCTTCATGTTTACAGCAGGCGCTTTGGTTGCCATCAGCCGATCTCCAGTGGAAAACGAGATGCTGCAGCGTGCTCTGGGAGAAAAATGGGAGATTTGGGCTGAGAAAGTGAAATATCGATTGCTTCCTGGGGTTTATTGATGACATGCGTAGTGAATGCTCGCACAATCAGTTATTCGATGGATTGGTGTTTTATGGTGTTGGTTGTACGCTTTATATCATGCAGTAAAACCTGTAATACTACGGTTCAATTTTTTATCTCTCAAAGTCACATCTTTCACTCACGCTCAGGTGTAATAAAGCAGAGGAAACGGTCCAGAACTTAAGTCGACGCATCTCATATAAAACTACAGCACAACATTAACGATGATCAACACTAATTGGATTCGTTCTTCTCGCAACTTACTGGTGCTCTACGCCGATTTTCATGTGTAAGAAATGACGAGAATAAGTGTTTGTATTCTGTTAGACTGGAACGTAGGACTGAATACTTCTGGACGTTGAGTGCACAGAGCCTCGAGAGCAAGGGAAAGACCCACGACCTATACAGAGCAAAATAGGTGTGTCAGCAGCGACGAGAGGGCAGGGGGCTTATTCCTTGAACGATGATGTTACACTTGTCTAAACCGAATGCAAGGACTACTTCCTATGTAGCGCAGACTGGTTGGAGGATGGCCCATCGTTCACGCAAAGACCAAACACCGTCCAGAAATCCACCTGGTCAAGTTGGGAGAAGCAGAAAAAGAAAACTCTCGAAAAGTTGCAGAGCAGAGAGAAAAGGCCCAGATGGTGGACAAGTTGGCGCAGACGCCATCAATACAGAGAATTACGGAGTGTTTACCGCCATTCTGCGTCGCAAGTAGCTGGGGGATGACGCATCCATGAACACTTGTGAGACATGTCATCTAGCACCTTGACCGAAACCCGTTCTATACTGTATATCGCATCATACATGGAACTGAAGCACAAGACACGTTCATTGACGTGACGCAGCTGTTAAGTAGTTGGCGCAACAGCCTGAGGTGACCCAGATAGAGTATGGAGAGGGCTGAGCAGGTGCGCACATCACGTTAGTAACGAATCACAGAGTGCTTTACTGCGGTGACCATCGCGGTGGAATATAGGGTACCCCACAAGCACAACATATCCCCCATCATTCTGTGTCACGACTGAGGTAGCATGAGGGGAGGACGTACCTGTGAATGAAATCAATAAACAATAACCTGGCAGTGCTGCCACACCAATCATCATGAAAAGCTCGCACTTAATAAGATGTTCGATGCGTAACCCCGCACATACAAGTACACAGGCAGGTGACACCGCCGACATAAATTGGCCCCCAAAGCCTCGCTACCGGTCCGCCAAGTCACTGCACAAAAACACTAAATCAGAAATGCAACCTCAAACCACCCAATCTAGATTACATACCGTCTACTATTCTGCACACGCAAGAACAACCAATCTACAGCCTCGCGAACGCCAGCTCTGAAAAGCCAATTCCGTTAGCCAACCCCACGCGCGCGTAAAACGTACCCACCCATCCAGCCCCGAAACGCCCAAAACATCTAAACTAGCGATCCTCTCCCGTTTCCTTTCCATTTCCGCATCCTCATCCTCGCCAAATCTCCTCCTCGCGCTCTCCCTCCTTCTGTGATCCCAATCTTCATAATCCTGCCTTATCTCTGAAACGCTGAGGCTTGTAGGGGAATCTTGTTTGTTTGCAAGGAGTAGGAGGGGGATGTTAAGTATTTGGGGGGAGGAGAGGACAGTGTCTGTGAGAGTTGGGAGTGAGTGGTTTGTTTTGGGTTCATGGTGTTATGATGGTTGAGAAAGTGAAGGGTGCGCACGTACTGAAGACCTCCCAGCCCTCACTGAGCCTCTCTCGGTCTTGCGCATCGATAACGTACGCTACGGCGTGACAGTCGTCGTAGTATTTGTGCCAGATGGACCGAATACCGCGTTGTCCTCCGAGGTCAAAGAAGTTTAAGATGCTGGATGGGAGGGATATTTTACCCGCTGCGTGTCAAATTCACATTGATGAGCACCGAAATCAAAACCGGAGTTCTGAGAAACGTGTACTATTTTGCCCCACAGTCGGGCCAATCTTGGACGGGTCAAGCCCAGGAGTTTCGTTATATAGAGTCTTTATTTTCTCCAGAAGTGTCTAAGCTCAGAGTCTTTTCTCAGCGCGATGGACTCGAAGTCAACCGTGTGAGGAGCGGGACGCACAGTTTTGCCAGCACCATCAAGGCCGATGATGATCACTGAAAATTCTTCTTTCCTGTCATCTTCAGATGCAGGTAAAGGAGCGAATACGAAGCCTTACCTTGTCAAGTACTCATGTAAGCCTTTTAAGAGGTGATACATGATGGATGATGGTGGGAGAAACGCGAGTCACGCGACGCGACCCCAGGCCATGGGGCATCGTGAAAATGCTGCGCCACTGCTGCGACTGCTGCGGCAACTGCCGCGACCACTGCTGCGACATTCCCAAACGGTGAGTGCGCATCAACTACACTCACTCCTAATGAATGGAACCTCCCAGTGCTTCAAGTCCTCCAAACGAGCCATGGAGTCGAGTATGTGTTGAGTTCTAATATTTATATCCATGCTCACAAATATTGTCAAGATCCACATGACGACTCCTCCTGCAAGTCAGGTCTCCCGTATTTTTCTTTCGGCTGTCTTCGTTGCCGCTCTACAGTCTTTCACATTACATTGTAGTCTGTAGTCTGATTCCTCCGCATACAATGTCATTCTTCTTTCTTCCACACGAGTGATCAGACAGTCATGGACATCGTCTCAAGATGTGGTTACTGGTGCCACCTTCCTTCGCTTTCTTGGTCCTCCATGAGACATTGTCACCTGTCGCTTTTTTGGTTCGGATGGATGTTGCTCGACATTTTCGCTGTCGCTGAAATCTGGCCCGCGCTAAGATGATTGTCAACCAGGAACGTTTCGAAAGTCAGAAAGCACAGCACCTCAAGCTCGTTTTCATCATAATCAGTATCTCCCTCATTGCGATCCTCGTGGTTCCACTGGGATGGAAGCCCAGCATATGGGTCCCAACCATCTTGATGGTTCCCAGCATCCAGGCCCCACTGATAGTTTCCTGCAGAACCTGACTGAGTCGACTTCTCGAACAGGCGTTGTTCGAAGACAGAGAGACATTCCAGGTCAACATCGGTGTGAATCACATCTATACTTCTGCCAGTCTGCTTCACAAGGGTCATCCATGCAGCTTCGAGAATGAATTCCTCCTGTGCATCTTTGGTGCCATCTCTGGGGTAGTCAGAATCTGCCTCCAATAAGCTGCACTTGTTATATGCGAGTACGATGCTGAGCGCGTGAGCGAGTGCTGCACAGCCTAACCAATTCACCACAGTCTCTTGTGCCTCTTCAACGTTATCGAATATCCAATGAGCAATCTGTGCTTGCTGAACTGCAGTCAGATCACCACAATACTTGACAGGGTAGCCCCCAGTTAACGATGGCTGTCCTCCCAGCTGCTGTAGATAACGTCCTGCTGAGGGCGCAGAATTAGCAGGGTAGTAGTAATTAT
>QLOO01001324.1:0-20975 GCA_003313855.1 Suillus sp. MG131 | reverse complement strand
GAACCATGAACGAGCTTCACAGTCCATCAGAACACGAGCTGGCCATGTGCGATCGTCTTCTTAGCGATGACTGTTTCCGTGACAGTGCGTGGGTCATGAGTCTACGGGCATGTGCCTTGTATCATTTGCATGGTCGGTCCTTTGCCTTTGAACCAGTGCTCTATGTGACTATGATAAAACAGACTTTGGACAGGCAGAAAAACAATTTGAAAAAATCCTGGCGATCGCTCCGCACCGTATCGATGATATTGACGTCTACTCCAATATACTCTACGTTACCGACAATCGGCTGAAGCTTTCTAGGCTAGCGCATGAATTTCTCGAACTCGACAAAGATCGTCCGGAAGTGTGCTGCTTGGTTGGTCAGTCATGATTTGAAGCCGCAATTATTCGTGTCCACTGATTTTTGGAACGCAGGGAATCATTACTCTCTTCGCGCAGAGCACGAGAAAGCAGTCAAATATTTCAGACGGGCGACGGAGCTAGACCGAACCTATTTGTCTGCATGGACGTTGATGGGTCATGAGTACGTCGAGATGAAAAATTCGCATGCTGCTATCGAAGCATATCGTCGAGCAGTTGGTATGTAATCCATCGATACTTGAACCGCTTGAATGCTAATTGCGTGTCGTCTTTGAGATGTGAATCGGAAGGATTACAGGGCATGGTACGGTCTTGGCCAGGCTTATGAATTGTTAAGTATGCACCGATATGCGCTGTATTACTATCAACATGCCACTGCTCTCAGGTTGGTTTCTAAGACTGCTCTGTTTATTTTGTAAGAATTGACATTTAATCAAGGCCATATGATGTCCGTCTGTGGCAAGCCCAAGGTGCTTGTTACGAAGAAATTGGACGGTTTGTTGTTGTCCTTTCCTTGGAAAAAGGGTCACTGATAGAGCTACTATGCCCACAGGCTGAAGGAGGCCGTTGAATGTCTGAAGCGTGCTTTACTTGGCGCTGATCCCCGTGAGACTACCATTCACATGAAACTTGCCAAATTATACGAGGAGCTAGAAGACCAAGCGGAGGCCGCGGCATACCACCGACGAGTTGTGGAAATCTGTCGTATCGAAGGTTTGGTTTTCTTCTCTGGCCAAGCTTTCGCGAAGTCACCTCAGTCCTGTAGAGCGGCCTGTCCAAGACTATGCCAAGTCAAGTATATTTGTCGCGCGTCATCACATGGTGATTGCAGGAGGGGATCTATTGCTTGCCAAGGATTACCTGGAACGTGTTGCCAATAGCAATGCTGAGGAAGTTGCTCAAGCGTCTGATTGGCTGAAGAAGCTCAGATCTGTCCTCATCACACGACCAGCCATACCGATTACCGAGGAGACTTCTGACCGTTAAACAGTCGATGAATAAGTAGTATACCTATTCTGTAATGTTTTTATTACACAAAAAATGGATCGCCCCTCGGAGAGGCTTGCCCTAAATTCTACTGTTCGCGCGGTCACGAGGATTGTCACAGGGCAAAGCATCACAAACACGACAAAGTCAAGAAAATGTTGAATGCGCAGAGCTCTTTTTCTGCCCATAGCTTCTCGCTGAAACCTGTCGAGGAGTCATCTAACGCGGCTACTTGGTCATCAAATGATCCATTACCTCAATGCGTTTCTTCCTCTTCATCGCAGGACCCCGTCGCAGGTCTATCATCCCTACACACTCCCATTGTAAACGAATCTACCAGTAATGCGGTATCTGGTCTGGTGAGCTATTTGAATAATCGAACGACCGAGGACTTGCGTATAATCAAGGAAACCACGGAGGGGTATGTCTCGGAGATTCATAAAATGTCCTTTACTCATGCTCTGGACAGTTTTGCGTCGTGCCTTGCTGCTGATCACGCAGCAGTGCTGAATCCTGACGTGGATTCTCCTTTTGTCGATGCAGTGGACGTTGTTCATAGGCTTCTTCCCTACCACGTCTTGCAACAACCTCAAGAAGACTTGAAGACCATCACAGAAAGGAGACGTGCGAAAGGAAAGGGAAAAGCCTATGATGTAATCCGGGATGAGATTGAAGGTAGTAAAGCATTGTTTCTTACTTCACGGCGGTGGAATTTCTTATTTTGCTCGTCGTAGATACTAAATTTGCCCTGGAATGTCACCGTCGGCTGAGAAAACTTGAGTCGCGATTTCGACGCGCCAAAATGAAGTCCGGCATGGTTTGTTCTTTCGTCTAATGGGCTTTCTTTTGTTAACTCTTTACTATGTAATCCTTAGCGACCTTCTCCGGATGATCAAGGATATGTGCTGGCTCAAGCTGTGGTGGAGTATGAACGGGCAGAAACATCATCTGTCAGCACGGAGCTACGCAACGCACGGAACGAATTAGATGTATCACAGCGTGAAAAACGCATCGCGGCTAATGCCACCGTCAGTTCCTTTCGTCCAACCTATTATCCTCAAGCATCGCAAGCCCAGTACTATCGCACATACCCATACGCATTCACTCAACCATATACCAATACCTCTCAAGGGACTACAAATCCGAGTTTTTACTCGACGCCCACATCAGCTCCTTCGGCCGCTCCCACTGCAACATCGGCTTCTACTGCAATTCCAGTACAGCTTCCCGTTAGTTCATTGCCTGCCCTACACGCTCTCGGAATAGTGCCGATTCCTGCTGCTTCCCTCCCACCTCCAGATCAGCCGCAGCCGCCAGCTGTACTACGAGGGTCTACTTCCAATGGAACAATTTTGAGTTTAGAGATAAATGTGTCGCTACTACAGTCGCCGCAAGTGAGTGGGCTGGCATACTTATTGAATACCATGATGTCGAGGGGTGCAACTTCTGGGCAAGGGAACGCTAGTTCGACGACAGGGGTGCAGCCGTCATCTGTAGCCACGTCCGACACCGCGGCTTCATCACATACAGATGGCTCGCCTGGAGAATAATGATAGGTCAGCATGATGGGAGGTTAACAGTAGGACACTTGTTCCTGCTGCACCTGGGGTAATGCGAATTATAGTAATAGCTCGTTGTACGCTTCGTTGGCGAAGTCTCTAGCCTACATAATTCAACGTGAAGCAGTATCGCACCGGTTTGTATTGATCTATATGGGAACGAGTTGGTGTTAAGCCCGAAGTGCACGAGAGGAATTGTTGACGGCTGTGAGAAGTGTTCCAGCATCTGGAACCTTAAAACTCAGAGCGCCTAGTGTCACGTCCACCATAGGTTGCGTAGTGATCAATATTTAACTCTTCCTCATTTGTTGTCAGTCAATGTGACAGTGCTGTACGCAACAGATCAATGAGACAATGCCGCACCCATCGAATACATGAAATATGATGCGATAGATGAAATTAATAGGGGCGGCCAAGTACAACGGTAATACAATATGCATAGTATGTTTCCGGTTTGAAAGGCACACCTTTGCCAATCGAGATGTACTCCAGGCAGAGGGACAGTTCTGAATGGACCAGAAAATTGAAAATCTTTACGAAAATGCACCGCTTAGGCTGCCCAATGTCGTCAACCACCATGCACGATACAACGCGCTCCAGCCTTCCTCCTCGATGATCCTCTTCCCACAATCAATCAAGCCGACATATGGCTCCCTCTCGGTTCTCAGGCTACAATTGTGAATCATTGTTAGGAAACAAAAACGAGAAAGGTGATTTTACATACCCAATGACATCCTCTTCCACACCAGCGTACTCCGTTGCTTCATCGGCATCGCCTTCCTCCTCCTGTGAGATGGAGTTGAATTCAGGGGCTGCGTGATTCCGTTGGATAGAAAGTCTGATGGCAATAACTTCCAAAGGAGTGAGGATAATTGTGCTCAGAAGCGCGATAACGAAGAATATGACGAGTTTGGCCAGGGAAATTTCTTCTCTGCGAGGCATACCTGGGTTCGCGAGTTCCGGGAGAAGAAGCTGCCGAATCGATCGCAGACCGAGAACAATGTAGGCGATGTGGGCAACTTGGGCGGCAAGGAGACCGGGCGTGAGATAGAGAATCCAGGGCCTCCGACGTTCTGTGGGCGTCAGGAGAACACGGAGTGAGTAAATTGGGTTCAAATACGGCAGCTTGTGGGGTGTTGTAATCGCACTAAGATCCAAATTAATGTAGGTTAGTTGAAAACGTTGTCAAATGAGCCGAATAGAAAGAACTAACCGGTTCGTGATGATTACCTGAGGAAGAGAAACAAGCATGGCGAAAATGCTATAGACGAGTATGCCGACAACGCCTGCATCAGGGGCACTATATGTTCCATGGCGAAGATTGCTCTCGCTCAAAAATATCATCAAGAAGATGGTGATGACGAGAGTTGACAACAATGAGGGCACTAGGTGACATGGGTCAGATGTGACATAATGATATTATGTTGACCCCGTACTCAATCCCTTGTATAGTCCAGGCCAACCCTACACAATGTCAGAGCGCTGGTCATCTGAAAGTTAAGGAACGCCTACCTCGATTCTGTGTACCCTTCTCAACATTGAAAAGAAGGATGAGATGACTGGACCAGTATGGGGCTGCACGCCGCCCTCTGAATCAAGTTGCAGACCCTTTGGGTTGTAGTGTGCTCTGAAGCGCACCAATGTACCAGCTAATGGCACCAAGATGGCCAGTGACAAGGCCAATGACCCTAACACAATCATCATATCGAGAAGTCCGAGCATGATGGCTACAGGAAGGAGGGAAATAAGAAGGGAAACGTTTAAGCGCAGTGGTGCTGAGGCGTGCGCAGTCCCAGGTCTCTGGGAGTTCGGCAAGTGCCTTGACACTGCCAAAGTGGCAATTCGGGCGATAACCATCTTAAACTCGAACCACCACCATCTCTCACCATTACTCTACCTTCAATAAAGGCATCCACAATTCACTTGCTCTTCTTAGTTTTATACGTTTTTTTTTTTTTGAAACAGTGATTCATGTTAACTTGTGTTGCTGATATTTTTCAGCTCTTTAGACACTTCAACGAGTTCCTAAGTTGAACCCTGTCTTTGTCCGATTTTTTCCCCGGAAGTTCCCCGGTTTTGCTGCCGATGTTACAATCTCCAGGTGCCTAGTTTCATGATATGAAGGCTACAGGAAGACTATCTCTGCTCTTGTGGGCTTTTTATGATATCCTGCATAATCGTTCATAAATTGTTGAGAGTGGAACGAGCTGTAACCTTCCTTCATCTGTATATCGAATTTCGGTTGGGTCTCGCTAGATCCCATATCTTTTTATATGCGCGGCCATTCAATACTAATGTACACTACTCTCTACCTTGGTTGAAGTGAGTGGATCCTTTGTTTCCTTAAAATTAAACTTACATTTCTCTTAGTTCGAAGCAGATTTTCATTAGCTTTCCTTGCAAGGAACTTAGTATGATGAAGTCCAAAGTTTAATTGGCACTTAGCATTCGGGCTATGGAGCTGTACGATCTTGATCTACTCTTGATCCGTTGATCGTTTCTGGGTATTTGTGTCGCACATCACTATATGTGTTGGACTCTTATTATCTACGTGCGTCGTCAGCTCTACGTTCAAGCTCTTACGTCTTCATATGTAGTCCATATCTGACAAGAAATCTTTCAAATCTATTTTCCGTCGTCGACTTCTGGTATTCGATTACCAGAGACGGGTGTGCTATTTGCCTCCCCGTCACGTCTGTCAAGAGGCCAGCGTGCACACGGTATCATCACATCTTACTTCAGTCCTTTTGACAGGGTCGATGTTGGACGCATTTACTCCATGTACATGCACCTTCTACCGACGCAGCATGTGTTCCATGACCATGCAAGTCTCTACCCATCCTCGAAACGGCGCCAGTGTCCTTACATACCATGCACCTATCTATTGTACAGCCTATGGCTTTTCATGTCTAGTATCTAGTGGAAATATAGTTTTCTTGTGCCACATCCATTGACTCTCCGACGTTACGGGTAAATGGCATACATCCACTTTGCCTCCCACCAACTTGTAGGCAACAACTTGCAAGTCCTTTGGGTTCTTCTCATCCTCTCAAAAATTTGGCTCGGTATGTCGTCGTCGATGTCTGTCGACGACGCCGCAAGTAGTAGAGTTAGTTCAGAACTCAGCTTTTTGTATCGTTTTCTCACAAAGCGCCCGTCGTTCCTACAGAAAACCACTGCAGTTGGCGGACTAAGGTTCCAGAAGAAGCCCAACAAAGATGGATCTGAAGCTACTAACTCTTCAGCAGCCACCAGTAACGTTGCCTACCCTTCCTTTATCCCTCCTCCTCAGTCCCGAGATGCTACGGCACCAGCGCGATACCATCCCCCGTCGACTCCGTCACGAGGCATAGTCCTTGTCCCCAATTCCAGTCCTCTACTTCAAGATGCAGGCTATCATCAGCCTTATCAACCACATCATCACCAGTATACTCAAGGTAGCTCCTCAACGACTGGCCCTAATCACCACAATCTGTGGAGTCAGTCCGGTCCCTCAGCCGTGCCCGACGTCCTGTCCTCATCAAGTGGGTTTGTCCACGGTGGTGGCCCTGCTCACGCGTCATCCACGCGTCAGTCGCGTCCATGGGCTGGAGATGTGAGACCGTTATCGGAAGTTGACAGTTTCGGGGATGAAGGTCCACCGAGAAAGCGCATAAATCGCGGAACACCCTCCGACGCTCTACCGCTCGGGATGATAACTCCTGGCTCTCCAGATATCCAACATCCAGGGCAAAGGCGAAAACAGAATATGAACCTAGAAAGGCAGTCACATTCGTCGGATGAATCGATGCTGGATGTCAGGTCGTCGCTGGAAGGATCCTCGAAGCGGATCGTTCGTGGGCAGCGCCCAGACCACGCTGACTCATATGTGTTCACTGTATTCCAGCTTTCGCACCCTGGTCATGACCTAGCCACTCTCAGGGCTGCTTGGAATGAAGCTAATGGGAATGACAATAAGGCATCTTTGCTCCTCTCTGATTCGTCATGGAAGCCCCAATCCACATCGACTCCTTCTAATTCTGCTACCATCACTAAAGCACCGTCTATGCCAGCGCCCGAACCACCTACTGTCGAGACTACTGGGAGAGTGGAAGAGGTCGATGAAGCCACCAAAACCCAACGTGCTGCTCTCCGGGAGAAAGCCAAGAAATCATCCATCTATGCTAACAGAGTCACATTAGATACCACACGGTCCCCTGCGGTTGCCAACATCCCTATACCCAGAGCTATGTCGCCTGCATCCCCATCCACACCTACCATCATGGCCCCACGCCGCAAGCGACCAAAGAAGTTGATACTCTCAGATGATGAGGTCGAAGCCAGTGAAAGCGAGGATGAGCTTCCACGAGCCCGGCAGAACGGAGAAATTTCTCGGGAAAGAGCAGCATTTGAGTATTTCAACCTGGCCAATGCAGATGCTATTCAGGAATTAACTGGTATATCTTTACTACTGCCATCTCTACCAAGCGCAACTGCTAAGATCACAATAGGTTGCACTCCAGAACAAGCGCAAAAGATCATTGAGCTTCGGCCTTACTCTTCAATAGCGGACCTCAACACCAAACTAAACCAAGGCAAGAAAAAGGCAGGACCATCCGGGATCAGCCCCCGTATGTTCGAAGACTGCCAGGAGATCCTCCAAGGCTATGACACTGTCGATGGTATCCTTGAAGAGTGCGAGAAAATTGGTTCATCTTTGCGCTCTGCTATTGCAACTTGGACTACGGAAGATTCATCAAGCAAAGGCAAAGGGAAGGAAGCGTCAATAGCCCCAGATCAAATTGAAGAAGATTCATTGAGTCTACGTACACTGAAAATTTCAAACGATGCTGCATCCAAGGGCTTCATCTCATCTCAACCCTCAATGATTGCGGAAGGCATAACGCTCAAGGACTATCAGCTTCTTGGCATCAATTGGCTGTTTTTGCTCTATCGGAAAAGGCACAGTTGTATTCTAGCCGACGAAATGGGTTTGTACTCTCAGTTTGAACAGCAAGGAAGCTCACGACATCACCCAGGTCTCGGAAAGACCATACAAGTCATCAGTTTCTTCGCTCTGCTCAAGGAACGTGGAAACTTTGGTCCGCATCTCGTCATTGTACCGTATGTGTGATCGTTCCTTGGGAATGTATTAGCATTGAAATTGTCCTCCCATAGTTCGTCAACGCTGGAAAACTGGTGTCGAGAGTTTGCTCGGTTTGCACCCTCTATATCAGTGCAGACTTTCTATGCTGGCAAAGAGGAGCGAGCAAACTTGCGACAGATGCTGGTTGACACACGGCGGGGATCGGGCAAGAATGGAACGGGGTGGGAGGTGCTAATCACCACCTACAACCTTGCTCAAGGTGACGATAAAGACCGCAAGTTTTTCAGAAAAATGGAGTGGGACGTAAGTCAAATTATTCGCTTAATGTCATTCAAGTTGTTTCACATGTGACCTAGACTATCGTTTTCGATGAGGGACACGTCTTGAAGAACTTCCAGTCCCAGCGTTACCAGGCATTACTCAAATTCGAAGCTAAATGGCGACTCCTCTTAACAGGCACTCCTTTGCAGAACAACCTTCAAGAGCTAGTGGTAAGCCAAATCTTTCGACCTGCTCAGTTCAATTTCACATTTAAACAAAATGATGCCTAGTCATTGATGAACTTCATCCTTCCGGGTATGCTCTCGGAAAAGCTGGAGACCTTGCGAGCGATCTTCAAAACGAAGGGCGATGCTAAGGTCACTTTACTCTCTCAGGAGCGTATTTCAAGAGCCAAGAAGATGATGACGCCTTTTGTCCTTCGACGGCGTAAGGATCAGGCAAGTCTCTGACGCGATTGTTACGTTTGATGTGTAACCTCCTTTATTATAGGTTCTAAAGGACCTTCCGCTAAAAACCGAGCGAATAGAATGGTGTGATATGACCGACATACAGCGATCGTTATACCACGACGCTCTGCAACGGTCGCGAAAAACGATATTGGATGTAGAAGGTGCTACTCCCGACGCATCGGGTACAACGACGCCGGTTACAAATGGCAAAGCCGTCAAAAAGAAGACGAAAGCCAATCCTCGTGCGAAGGACAAATACCTGGAAAATAGCTCCAACGTGCTCATGGATTTGCGCAAAGCAGCCTCACATCCGATGTTGTTCCGCAAGCTATTCGACGATCAGGCGTTGACTTCAATAGCAAAACAATTACTCAAGGAGCCGGAATTCAAGAAGCGAGGCGCAGTCTTCGAGTATGTCAAGGAGGATATGGAAGTCATGACCGACGCAGAGCTTCAGTTCTTCTGCCAAGGCTATAAGGTTAGGGCTAACCTAGTTTGTTGATGTGGATGCGCCGTACTCACGCTGCGCAGTCGACGCGAAAATTTCTCCAGGATCAAAGTTGCTATCTTAACGCTGGAAAGATATCGGTTCTGTTGCGGTTGCTCGAGGACTATAGGAAGGCGGAACGAAAGATTCTAATATTCTCTCAGGTCCGTCCCTAATACTAGAATAAAGAGTTTCCAACCTTACAACCCCCACATAGTTCACACAAATACTAGACATTCTTCAAGCGATTTTGAAGCTGAAGGACATTAAATATCTAATTTTAACTGGCTCCACTGCCGTAGATGTGCGGCAAACGCTTGTGGATGAGTTCACCGAGGATGCGTCAATACCTGTATTCCTCCTGTCAACGAAGGCGGGTGGTATGGGTATCAACTTGACAGCTGCAAGCGTCGTTGTCATGTAAGTGATCTACGTCATCAGTGTACGCCCGACCAGTTTCTCATCCTACAAAGGTTCGACCAGGACTTTAATCCTCACAATGATCGGCAGGCACAAGACCGCGCTTATCGCATTGGCCAAAAGCGAGATGTAGATGTCGTGAAGCTCATCAGTCGCGGGACGATTGAAGAAGATATGCTCAGACTTGGGGAGACTAAACTGGCCCTCGACGAAGCAGTGGCAGGAGAAAGTGAGGAAGGCGATGGCAATAAGGGAGCCAGCAGGCAGGAAAAAGAGGTCAAGAAGTCACTCATGGGCCAGTTGAGGAAGCAATTGGAAAGGCAAGATGAAGCTTCCACCGGACCTGGACAAATACCCGCACCGTCCTCTTAATGATTATCAATATGCTCTGTTGCCTTTGCATTCGTTAGTGCTTTTGGTTTACCGTCTTGATTATGGTATGGTATGTAGATATTGATAGAGTTTTCGAGTAATCAATTGAACACTGACAGTCCACGAACGAGACGGTCGATACTAGCGCGGAAATAATCGTTGTCGATTCCCTGAGAACGAGAGTCCATGGGGACGAGGGGGTTGCGGACAACATATTCGAGGAAAGGGCCATTATAGATTTGACGAAGTACGAAGCGAAGACCGTCAGTAGCCGCATCGCTCAACATGATAAACTTGTAACCAGATATGGTTTCATACAAGTGAAGCCTGTATGATGAGGTGCGGTAGCTGGTAAACTGTTCATCCCTTTATATGCTATCAGGTGAGGATTTGATAGGATAAGCAGGTAATGCACACCTTCCCGAGATCTTTTTGACCATGTTCCTGAGTGAAAGGACGACACCATATACTAGCTTCGCCTCCTCATCAAAAGGAAGGGTATTCGACCTTGCATGCTCAGCTGGATTTGGCAGCGTTACAGGATCCTCGCCCACCGCGACAACCAATCCTGATGTCGAAGACAACGTATTTCTGGGACTGCTAAATGCTGATGGGGTCGGGGCGGCGCTGTCTATTGCAAGCGGAGAGACAGCTTGGGAGACGGCGTTTAAGATGCCTCCCCCTTCTCCAGCTCGCTTTGGCTGCTTGGTTCGGTGCCAGTCCTGATAGTAAACACATGCACAATGTCTAGCTCAACGGTTGGGCATCATGATCTACTAATCAACCAGCCAATTCGCTCACCTATCATAGACATATAAGCTATAGATCGTCATTGTGCGAGCTGCTGTCGCTTGAGTTCCCGGACTGAATACAAGAGTATCATATTTCCCACGATCCATCTCATCGAGAATGACCTGCATTCTATTGTCCAAACCTCATGACGCCTAGCTACGGTACCTGATGTGTGGCTATCTAAACTGCAATCTCCTTGGCATCATTGTAAAGCGGAATCTCGCCAAATTTACCATCCCCCTGGAGACCCGAAAACCGTTTGGTAGCCTCGTAGGATGGCGCAGCATCAGTGGGAGGCGCGACATACTAGTACATCGTCAGACATGTATCGCGAGCAATTAATACGCACTCTTACCGGAGGTAAATTCTCAAGTTCGAAGCTGCTAGGTGGCGCAGGGACGCAGACAGCCAGGACCTAAAAGAGCCCAGAAGTATAAGCAGCTCGAATGAGCCTATAGTTGAGAGGTAAGACCTACAATCCCATCTCTAAACATGCCAGGCATGGTGACTTTCCAGGTGGGAATAGCCGCATAGGATGAAGCAGATCGGACATCATCCTTGGCCCAGCGATCAATCATCTTGTTTACTCGTATACGACCCTTTCCAGGACTCGTTTCAGTACACCGAAGTGAGAAAGAAACCAGATCGAAATCACCATGTATTTCCAGATGGCAATTGGCAGGAACATAGCGGTCCAAAGACCAACTGTGACAATAAGGGCTATGAGCCTAGCCTGCCAGACGATCTGATTTTGACGATCCTCGTCAATTTGTTCATCATCAAAATGATGAATGTAGTCGTAGTAAGCCACGATCGGAGCGATAAATGTCAAACTATAGAAGGATATCAGAGAAAGATAGGGACAAAAAAATACGAGTTTACATCACAGCCACGAACATCCAGGATCTTTCCAGCACTGGTTTGGAATACTGGGTAGCCATGCGCGTGATAGCACGTACACGAGTCTCCCACATATGGGGAGAAACCTTAGTGCGAGTGATGAGCAGCTACGAAGTTCCTACAAACTGTGAGAGGACCTACATAGTTCTGCAACCCCATAGGATATAGGGGAGGAGGCTGAGTATGCGAAAGTTCCTAGAAGACACGTCTTAACAACATTTGTGAGCAGAGAGCGAACTACACACCACCACCACCTCGTTCTTCCTGTTCTTAGGGCTGGACCATTGGGACAATGCAGGTCGCATCATGATGCCATCATAGTTGGGAGGACTCAGTGCCATTTCAATGAAAGTCGAAACGAATAAGATAGAGCGACGTTCAGGCAACTGCAATGGATGATCCCGCAACAATTTGAACCAAGACTAGCTCGCGGTCAATGAGATGAAGGATTAAAGCAAGACTGAGCCTGTCAATCTTGTTACAAGGCCTGCTTGTGGGTGAGAAGGGAGATAAAGGAGTCAGAACCAGCTCTGGGGGTTTAAAGGGCTGCGGTCAATGTAAATAGTATAAGGCGGTGTATATCGCGATTGAGCAGTGCTGCAACGGAGTAGGGCCCTGTCGCAAGTCGGTGGAAGGAAATGGCATAGCAACGGGATCACGAGGATTCCGCAAAAGGCGATTCTTGTCAGACAGTCCCCTATATTCTAAGCAACGTGCTATACTCACTGCTGTCTTTTTGAGCTCATGGGCAGTAACAGTGGTTAGCTTGCATTGGCTACCTTTTACTACACAGTGACCATCGGAATGATAGTTAATGATCGATCTGCTTGAGTTTCGCTATGGGTAAACGGTAAATCGGCAAAGAAAAGTACTTTCGCGTTTCACCCCATCTTTCTTCATCTTTTTCAGCGCTCACATCCACATCACTCCAGACAACATCTGCTCCGGCATCGGCAAGGTGAAGTTCCGACAACCGAGTATATACATCATAGAACAGCGCGTCTGTAGATATGTTGAGTTCGTAGAATACAGAATCTGAGCATAAACGCACTGGTTGCGCCCAGGCCATTGAAGAAGCTGAACCTCGATTCAGGGCTCGCTAGAAGGTCTCGTAAATGTTTGAAAAATTTATGGAGTTCTTAAAGAGAAATCATCAACACTGATGTCCCATTTTCTAGTGATTTGGGTAATGACTCACCGCTATAGTTTTCTGAGAAGGTGTCCGTATAGATGACATCAAACTTTCCAAATCCTTGAAGGGCCCCGCTAGCAATGCAGTCTTGCCACTTGCCCTCCAATATGCTCACTCCCTTTTTGTCGTACCAACCTTGTTCTTTCATATGAGTGAGAACGTCACGGTGAGGCTCTACAATCACATGCAATGCAGGGGGTGTACTGAGATTTTGGAAGAAATTGTCAATCTATGTCATCGTCAGAAGAGTGCGCTGTTTGACTCAGCGCGGTCCTCACTATACCAAGACCAAACCCGACATTGAGGACTTTCAACCCTTGATTTTTCTTTCCGTGATCGATACATAATTTTTCCACGGTTTTCTGCACTGATTCGGAAACCACCTCATTCGACGTCATACACCACTCAAAGGGCTGTACTTACTGATCTCCCGTTCCCATCCCATCATAACACCTACCTCTTGGCCATCATCGAAGTCAAGTAGGCAGATATCCTGGCCATGGGAATCTTGAGTGTAGCGCAACTTCGACGACAAAAAAGCGTCTGTGGATGCAACTGCGGAGTTATCCACGTCCCGAAGCACAAATGACGACGGGGTAGGATTCAACGAAGTCTGGGACGAAAGTAAGGTCAAAAGCAACTCTGGGGACATCTATGAGCATTCGTTCAAGTGAAGCCACAAATACTTGGTACCTGATCGGATGCCTGCGTCGCGGATTAGGTTGTAACACGCAACATTGTTGAGCGACAATGCAATATCACCAACAGTATTCTGCAAGTTGTCGACTACACCATCTATTTAGTCAATGGAGGTATTTCTCGAGTGGCATCTGTCGCACCTGCGTTCCAGACGGCGCCTTCTTCGATGAGTAACTTCAAGAGCTGCTCGTTTTCGACGTAGGCGGCAGCATGCAGAGCTGAAGTACCTTCATCGTCTTGGTACCACAGTGGTGCTCCTGCATCAATCAAATCTTGCACGTTTGAGATAGGTTCTTTCTCTAGGATAGCCTGGATGAGTGTCGTCCCCAACTCAGTTAGCGCGATGATCTCGGGGTCGTCGACATCGTCAATGATCTCAAAGTCGTCCTCGAATGTCTCACTCATCGAAGTGAAGTACGTTTCCAAACTCTTCGTGGTAGGACTCAAAGAAGCTGAGGCCAAACCGCTTGCAAGACGATGGGGTAGCAAAGTAGTCAGACCAGTATTAATGTAAATGCTATGGGACAATCAAATAGTTAGAGATTCGGAGATAAGATTTGATCAGGAAAATCAAAATCAAAAGTAAATACATAATATATAAATACCTAGTAAACATGATTGAACGTTGTGTACTCGGTCGATTCACTTGACCGACGAGCTCCATCATGCATATCTGTCTCTTACCTCCTGAAATTTTACTTCAAATTTTCGCTATCTATCAGAAAGGCTATATATGTCCGAGCTCTCGCGCTACACTTGCATCTCTGGCAAGGACCTGTAAGACATTCAAGGAACCTGCTCTCGATATTCTTTGGCAAGACGTAGATGGATTAAAGCCACTTCTTTCATGCCTCGTTGCATATCTCCCCGCAGATATCAGCGTGAAAAATGCGCAAGGAACGTTGGTGAGCGAAACATTTTAAGATCCATATACTAATATCGAATACTCAAAATTATCAAATAGACACTTAAAAGACCTCTCTTAAATGAAGAGTGGAGGCTTATCAATCGATATGCACAACGTATTCATTCCTTGAAGATCCTCACCAGTCAGCTAGACACCATAGACATTCGGGTCATACAAGCTCTTATTTCTGCGCCATCACCGCTGTTGCCGAACCTTCGCTGTTTGTGTTGGTATGACCATCGGGAGTGCTTCGTTCCATTGTTGCGCACCCTCCTTGGGCCAACTATCACATCTTTGAAATTGGACGATACTTTTGCAGAACACATATCTTTTGCCAAAGCTGCTTTGTTAGCTTCCCTCGATGCTCTATGTCCACACATTCGTGAACTCGAGTGTATTTATGACAGTGTGGATTCTGAAGAAGTTTCAGATGCGATATGCGAAGCCCTATGTGGTTTGAAGGAGCTCCTCCGTCTTAAAACAGATGTTTTAAACACACGAGCACTTCTTCACTTGGCTCTTTTACCGTCGTTAGAGCGTCTGCATTTATCCCTATTCTCATACAAAGTCGGCGAGCCACAACACAATTGTGTCTCAACATTCCCCTCTCATTTCGACCAAGTGTGTTTCACCACACCGACACCTTTCGTTCTCAGTCAATGTCTCAACAACGTCCGTTTTCTCTCCTGTCGATCGGTGATGGTATGCATGGATTACGACGAGTCTCCCTACGATCCACTGGATGTTCCATACCTCATAAGCTCCTTCTCGAAGTGCTTCCCTCCCGCTCTTGTGGCCATCCATTTCGACTTCGAATTCCCGTTCGACAGCATTGTCGAAGAAGATATACTTGCTGATCCCATCTTTGCGCTTCGCTTTGATGCGATTGCTCCATTGTTGTCATTTAGTCACTTAACAGACTTAGACCTCGATTGGATTTGCGCCTCGGCCATCGATGATGCTTCACTCAAGACAATGGCGCAATCATGGCCACACCTCGAGAATTTCCGGTTTGGAAGTTCGGCTCGTTGGCTCGTTGCGCCATCTCTCACCTTTGTAGGACTCGTCCACCTCATACATCGTTGCCGGCGCCTGCGTAGCATTGCGATGCCTTTTTGCGCATGTCCGGTGGACGCGAACAGCGAGCCCTTTTCTGAAACCATTCCCAACGGGAAGATCACGGCACTTTTTGTGGGGGTTTCTCCAATCGTTGATCCCATCTCTGTAGCCTGTCAACTGCATACATTGCTGCCCGAGTTGACCTCTGTGGAGTTTTTTGACTTTGATGCCGAGTTCTTTGTACCGCCGCCGTTTGGACAATGTGAGGATGAATGGAGGAGGGTGAATGATTTCCTTAAAGTGCTTTTTACAAACGCAAAAATGAAAAGGAACACGGGTCAAGCGCCACTACCCCACGTTGCAGACATGACGGACCCTGGACACAGTGTGCGGTGACTTGGATACCTACAGGCACGTACTGCGAAATTATGCGTCTCTCACGGTCTACCCAATGTCTACGCCTAGTGCACGCCAACGCGGAACTTTTGTTCTGATATGTACAGATGTAGATGCAGATGCAAATGCAACTATATTATTGATCGGGATTTTTTGAGGTGGCAGTTGAGGCTAACTCTCTTCGCAACAGGAACAGATCTGATACGAAGAGGTCATAGAAAAGCTCCCAAGTAAATGAAGGAGGTTGTGACGGTTGCAGGGTTGTAATGATGCACATTGTCAGGCCACGGTCCAGCATTTGAGAAGGGCTGGTTATCTTACATGTACTCGTCATGTGGTTCTTTAAGTTTCCGGAGCTCTACCTCTGCTGCCTATGACGTAATTGCCCCACTGCTGTCGCTTACTCTCGGCTGTAGACGATGCGTCACTCAAGGCGGCGTTGGCGCAACCTTCAGGCAGGCTTCAGCTCGAAAACTTCCGCTGTTTTTTAAGTTGTTCCCATGCCCACTGCACCTGCTGCTTCGCGCACCAAGATTCCACCTTGATCTCGCCCTTCCTGTACATGGAATTTCACCTGTGCAACGTCATGTGGTGTTCGAACATGGGCCCGCCCAGTTCGCATGGCATTCCAGTGTTCAACTTGAAGTAAGTACTAGGTTATAGGACATTCCCAAAGAAAGCAGATGATATCCCACTGCAGGCCGATCACCCAGACTTCGCCTTCGCCACCACCAAATCCCACCCCCGATGGTCGAGCATCCGATCGATGCTCCACGCGTCTCCCCATTGACCATACACTCGCTACGTATACACTAGAGCCAGCATATCCACATAAACTATCACGCCGGTGAGTCATGCGGTTGAATCCAGGACGCAAACTACTCACGCAGACTTGCTCGCAGCATTGACTACTTTTTATGCAAAAGGTACGACAGCCCGGCCAATCATCGCTGGTAGATGTTGATCTGTCAACGACAGTAGGCGTAACATATATTGGTGCTGTCAAAGCAGCAGCGATAGTGAGGACAATGGAGAAACGCATTATTTGTGAGGATGTAATTAGGGATCAAATAAATCTAAAGGGAACGGGTAGGAAAACGCCTCGCTTTATATACTGAATGTTGGCAAAGGAAAACCCTATTCACCTGAAATTCTTTCGAATAGTTGATATCTGCAATGCCAGCACATCGCCACTGCCTTGTGAAGCAACATCTTGTTGGAGGATTAGTGTGGAGCATCCGTTTAGGCATCTGATATTCATCACAGGGCCGGGCTCTGTGTGATCATAGAGCCATGTTTGGCCAAGCTTAGAAAATTTCCGGATTAGACGATGCAGCGTTGATGTTGTCGTTAGGTGAATGTCGTACGCACAGATGCAGTTGCATTGCCTAGAGTTTTGCCCATTTCCCGATTGGATATCTCATGGAACACCGTCTCGTCGACGGCAAACACTAATCGGACAAGCAGTGACGAGGAAAAGTGTATGATTGTTGAGACGGAAGCGTTAATTGTGCAAGGTACAAGAGGCACCGTGTCCAATCAACGACGTATGTGCTCAATTAAATTTTGGTGTCTCGCACAAGCGTGACAATTCAAAATAGGCTATTTATATCTTCGCGGGTCTTGTACACAGCTCTGCCTCCGTGGTTGCCCCACTGCTCACATAATAAGCTTAGATCTCAATGGAATTTGTGCTTCGGCTGTCGGTGACGAGGCTTCACCCAAGATGGCGACACTGGTGCGATCCTCAGGCTGTCCTTGACTCAAAAATTTCCGCCGTTCTCCAAGTTGTTCCAATGTCCACCTGCTGCTTCGTGCACCAGAATTCTACCTTGATCCTACCCTTCCTGTACGTGGATTTCCACCAGTATGGCGTTACTTGACAACTGGGCCCGCCCTGTCCGCACAACATTTCGGTGTTTCAACTTGAAGGAGTACTAGGTTACAGGGCATCCCCGACAACATCTTACTGCCTGACCGCCCAAACTTTGCCTTTGCCGCCCCCGTGATCCTTCAAATTTCACCCCCAATGATCGAACATCCGATCGAGGCTCTACGCGTCTTACCACCGACCGTACACCACTACGCACACACTAAGTGACACATATAAAGGCAAACTATCACGCCGGTGAGTCATGCAGTTACATCCAGGGCGCAAACTACTCACGCAAAAGCCGCAGCATTGCCTACTTTTTGTGCAAAACCTAGGACACTTGTCACCCTCACTGACAGAGATTGATCTCTCAGCGACACCAGGCATAGCAGATATTGATACTGTCAAAGCAGCAACAACAGCGAGGACAATGGAGAACCGCATTATTTGTGAGGATGTGATTGTGGATCAAATTATTCTGAAGAAGGGAGTAGGAAGACGCCTTGCTTTATATGCTGAATATCGGCAAAGGAAGAACCTATTCACCTGAAATCCTTTTCAAACAGTTGATATCTGCAATTCTAGCAGGCTGTCGCCATCTTGTGAAGCAACATCTTGTCGGAGATTTGGTTTGAAATGTTCGTGGAGACATCTCACGAGGCCGCGCATCGTGTGCTTCGGCATCATATAGAGTCATGTTTAGCCAAGCCTACGATTTTGTATCAACTAGGTTCGTAACTTGTGTATTCTACTTTGCTCGATTCTTACTTTGTTCTGCCCGTTTATTTGACATGGGCGTCGCCAAGCTTGTAATGTGCCGAACGGCTACATACTCAAACATTTTGTCTAGGTCAGCTGGTCTCGCTACGAGCATATGCGGTGGACACGCCAAACTGGATCTTTTCTGAACACGACGCCTATGATCACTGCAGCACTCCTAGTAATGCGATACAGCAGTTTGAGTTTCCAGAGCTCTGCCTCTGATGCGTGATACTTGTACCTTGCCAGCGGAAAGGACCTAGAACTCATGTTCGGTAATCAGTAGTGAGTTTTGCCAACTTGCCTGCCAGTGGCAAAACTTGTCCACGGCAGAACTCAGGGTATCCATGACTCGCAAAAATGTAATTCAGATTTGCTGGTGGTGCATGCTGGAGGATATCCCCTTGCGTCGACACAGGATCTTGAACTATCCTTTGCGTGAGCACCTCCGCTCTCGACCGAGCAGGCTATTAATTAATATTGTAAAATGAGGTTGATCAAGGTGGGATGGTGAGACAGATGGGACGAGGCGACATTGATAACGTCGTTAGATCAATGTCGTACGCATAGTCTACGCAGTTGCATTGCCTCGAGTTTTTCCCCCTACACTCCGTATTGTTAGTTTTCTGTTTACACAACGCACGTAGAGTCGACAAGCTTAGACTTGAGACTTATAATGAATGATAGACACCGGTTCGTTACAAATAGCTAGCTGGGTCTCCTCTCCAGATATCAGCATCCCACTGTTGTCCCACTGCCTAATCACCCAAACTTCGCATTCACTGCCACCCGAGTCCTTATTCCATCCCCAATGGTCTAGCATCCGATCGAGACTTCACGCGTCCCGCCATCGACCATACGTACACACTAACCAGTGCAAAAAAAGAAGAACTATCACGCCGGGTGAGTCATGTCATGTGGTTAAATCCAAAACGCAAACTACCCACGCAGCTAGTTTTGCCGCAGCTAGAGCAGTCGCTATCTTCTGTGCAAAACGAAGGGCAACCATCCTCAGTGTCAGCCTCACTGACAGAAGGCATAGCGGATACTGATACTGTCAAAGCAGCAACAACAACGAGGACAATGGAGAAACGCATTGTTTTTGAGGATGGAAAGGAGGATAAAATAAATCTGAAAGGAACAGTGAGAAGACACCTTGCTTTATATGCTGATTATTGGCGAAGGAACTTTTCGACCTCTCTTGAACAGTCGATATTTGCAGTGCCAGCAGTCTGTCAGCGTAACCATGTACGATATCGATCAACTACTTGAATGCGGCGCAAAGTCGGAATAGGAACAAACATTAAGGTCCAGTTCAGAGACCCATGGTACGGGTCCTGCCAAAAGAATGGTAGAGCATCAATTGATTGAGTTTTGCGTGCGTTGCTTGCTCCGAAGATCTGGTTCGGTGAGCTGTAGTACTGGCATTGAGCAGGAAGATATGGGTGTGTGAAAAGCAAGCCTAGTCATCCTCATGGAAAATTATTCGTTGCTCCTGTGCAATTCGGGGAGGTGGAACCTGCTCTGCTTCCAAGTCATCCTGTAAACCAACTTTATCGCGTTCCTCAACGTCATCCACCTCTTCCTCGTCACTTTCCTCCCCAGGTTTCCTAAACACGAGCTCCTTTCCATTCACCAATCGTCTTTTCTTCAATGGAGCTTCCTGCGTACCATCCTTCCCGTCGCCTTTATCTGATGGCTTTACCTTTGCTCTTTCCTTCTTCTTTTGTCGCTTGGCTCGGTTTTTGGCCGTCTTGGCTTCAGCTGTATCCTCAGCTTCTTTCCGCCTTCTTTCAAACTCTGCTGTTTCAGATTCCTGCAAAGCCTTCAGGACACGTTATTTCTATAGAGCTGGACCACATACTATTCTCGCTTCATCTTCCATCATCTTCAGTCGCTCGTATTCTCTGCGTCTACTGGCTTTGTATACGTGAAACTCGCCACTTCCAGCACCAGCACTTGATCCCTGGACATTCTTCATCATCTCGCGAGCCGGGCGAATAGTTTTCTCCTTCGGTGCAGGAGGTACATAGGCGGGCTTTGAGGGATCCTTGAGGAGCCGTTCAAGTTGTGAGCGCTGGCGTTCGACAGCGGTGAGTACATGTCGCCTCCCAGCCTGATCAGGAGCGGGCGAGGCCGAATGTGAGGCCGATGCGGGAGTGTTTGAGGTTGACATGGACGACTATGCAAGAGCGTCGGTAAATAGACCACAACAGCTGAGTCTAGCACGACTAATGCTATTTCGACTACGACATAGGTAGACACTAACTAGTACCTATCCGAGTCGTATCATAAATTCCGTAGGATTGTTCCTCGTTGCGTTGCGGTTTAGCGCGTATAGAGGGTGGCCTGAGGCCTGAACAAACGTATGCACCTATGCAATACATGTAATA
>QLOO01001318.1:0-49160 GCA_003313855.1 Suillus sp. MG131 | reverse complement strand
CTTAAATGACACTCAGAGAGTTGGCATAAAGTTGGACATTGAAACACTTAAGATTTTCAAGTGTGATTCAAGTATGATACATACACAGGAGAAAGTCTTACTTTAGATAGAAAAAGTTACTGTGATGTAGGTTTGTGACAAGTAGTAGCTATAGATGCTCCAATGTGTGTCATACTTTGTGTGTCAAGTTTGAATCAAATTGGAAAAAAAAAGAACAAATCCCCCCCAAAAAAAACAAAATGGCTATAGGTAGGGAGTGCTAGATAGGACAGACCAAGTGCTAAGGGAGGAAGAATGAGGAAGGGGGGAAGATAGCAGGTACCATAGGTAGGGAAAGCCACACAGAATGAATCAAGTACTAGAGGGGGAGGATGGGGAGAGAGATACTGGTGTAGAGACTTGCACCTCTACAGGCATTCTCCTCTAGCTTCTCACCTATTCCCTATACCATCCAGCTCTAGTCCTTAGGACAAGTCTAGCACAGGTGCATTGTCATGCATGGTATGCAACTCATACCATACCACTCATATAAGAGAGAGTGATTAGGAAGTTACCTCTCTATTTTTCCTTGATTTGTTGTGTTGTATTTCTCTCTGATTATCAGTTTTATTTTAGCCTTGTATTTGTAGTGATCATCTGACCCAAGAGGTGGGGGAAAATATAATTCATGACATATATCTGACATAACTTTGGATGGGTCCCCCACCACTGTGACAACATTACAGTCACATTAATATAGCCTTATTTAGTAATTATTTTGATCACACAAATAACCAGTCTGATGAGCAGTCTGAGAGCATTCAAAGCAAGTAAAACATGAGTGTGTGATGGTAACTATGACAGAACAAGTAAAGCATGATTGTAAGAGCATAAAGTGTGATATGAGACTCATGACGTGCTACAGCAGAATAGCAGAACATTGGATCAATTGAAGAAGAAGCACAAGCAGCAGATCAATGAAATCAAACAGATCAAAATCTAAGCAAACAAAGTACTAGGCTAGAGGGATGTATGCACTTGTTTGAAGGGAAGAGACCCAGCAGACTCCATGGCAGAATGTTTAGTATGAGAACCCAAAGCTGCAGGTATATTCTCCTTGTCCTGCTTGGTTGAATGACTATATGATGGCTGCCATCGTTCCTTTGGGATGTGTGATGCACTCTGCTTGAGATCTGTGAGCTTCATCACCCTTCAAACACTCATTGGCAATGGCACTCCCACCTCACACTGTCCAGGGACAGTATATTGGTGTGGTGGTCTAGGATATGCGCTACCATGTTGTAGCACCAAACAGCCTCAATGGGGAGAACAGGTACTTTTAGCATAGTTTTGCCAGATTGAGGAGGGAGCACAGGGTGACAGAGTTTGCATTTGAGGGGTAGGTTGTGACAGGGTTTGTTCTTTGATCCTGAATCAACAGATCCATACCTGAATGAGTGCTTGTACTTGCACCCTGTTTCCCAGATAGGCGCCCTGCTGCTTGGTACCATTATTCTGATGATGCACTCAGGCACTCTGGAACAACTGCAGAACCCACATGGGCTTGTAAGACCAACCTGGTTTACATCAGTAAAGTAAGATGATTTATATAAAAACAAACTTACCCCTTGCTTCAAAGGTGGCTCCTCAAGAGTGTTGGTCAATGTGTGCAATATATGGCATCCTATGTGATTGCACATATTGATGACTCTTGTGTCACAGAGCAGACACATTGTGATGTGCTCTCCTTTGGATGCCGTGAGTTGGTTGTCAGCCTTGACACAAATGACTGCTGGAGTGCCTGACAATATTAAACTATGGTTAGAAACAAAGTGTAAACTATAAGAAGTAAGTGTACCATCTAGGAGTCAATAAGGGAACATATTTGGGTCTGATGGAGTGATCACTGTGATAGACTTCAGGTTGACCTTTAACTTGTTGACTTTGGCCCAGAGAAGTTTGCAGGCTGCTTGCATTATGTCCTGGGAGATCTTCCAAGTGCTTTGGCCACCATTTACTTGAGTGAACTTGTTGGTATTGATGTTGTCCCTTAAGTAAATGAAAGTAGCCTTGGGATTGACTGGTTCAACAAGGGAACCAGGAATAGTGGCCATGATGACACGTTCTGTGTGATCTGAAGTACCTTGAATAAGAGAATGTGCCTTGATATATCCCCTGTCCCATAAAAATGACAGAAGGTCACCATCAGGAGAAGGGTCAGTTGCCACAAGACTAAGTAATTGACTGGTTATCTTCACCATGTGTTGCAATGCCTTCATTATTGTCACATTAATTGAAGCATGCGAGATGTTATTGAGGCTGACAGTGGTGGAATGAAGCACACCAATCAAAAGAGTGTGGCCAGAGCAAAGGACAGCAAGAAAAATGTCCCTGACTAGAAAGAGATTGTGATCTGTGATATGACCTGCAGATATGTCAACACACTTGTTGACCTTGGTATACCCTCTGTGGACACACTCAAGGCAATTGAGGGACTTGGAAACAAAATCCTTATTCACCACAAGATGACATATTGTCTGTTTGTGAATCCACCTTCCTTTGTATAGGAGGTAATCATCAGAGCATATTCCTGGCCCCTATGGCAAAGCAGGAATTGAAGGGTCTTGAGGAATATGCTGAGAAGATGAGCAGGGAGTAGGGGTGTCAGTGGATGACTCGTTGATCAGTGCCTCCTGGAAAGTAAGCATCATTTCTTTGTCATCTTCACCTCCCACTGAGGCCTTGGGGTCAGGAACTGAGCAGTCATGCATCAAGACTGTCTCTAGACACTCAGAGGAAGGAGTGATTGCAATAGGAAGAGGAATAGAGGGAACTTTGCTGGTGTCCTCAAGGTTGTTGTCTGTAGTGATACCGAGGTACCTGTTTTGCACAAATGGATGTAGCATATCCACACCAGGTGTATCAAAAAGATCTGCAAATGAATAATGAACTGAATTGAGTTGGGAGGTTGCTAGGATAGCAAGGGCAGCATCATGACCATTCCGCCATGCTAAGGGCAGATCACATCAGCCAGAAATGATGTCGCCCTGCCAGATCTTATGATTGATGTGATTAACACCTTCTTAACATGTTAATTTGAGGCACCGGTGGCCTGGATCAAGTTCTGGATGATGTCTAAAGACACCATCAATGTCCTTCACAGCCCCTAGATGATTGAGAGTCTGTGTTATGAACTGGCAGAGTTTGCAACCGGAACCTTATAGGGGGCTTCCATATATGGGCTCTGCAACCAGTGCCCTCTGTGTATGGTGGAAGTTCATAGCACCACTCGAGAGACGGGGCTCTCCTTGAGTGGTAATTGCTTGTGTAGTAGGCTTACTATGTGAGGCTTGTGATAGGGCTAGGCTTGGGTGCGACAAGCAGCCAAGAGTACTTATACACAAGTTGAAGCTTGCTAGGCTTCTAGAGGATTGGGATCAAGATAAAGGTAGATTAAAGTTAGGGAAATACAAGAGATGGTAGCTAGCTTTATATATGAATATTCAAGCTGAGCTCAAACCAAATTAGCAGATGAAGACTGAATCAGGAGAACAATATAAAGTAGTTATAGAATGCAAAGGAACATACTGGAAAGAAAGAGAATGTTCCATGAACCAAAGAAATGGTAATACAAGGCAATGTGGCCGTAGGTCCAAGGGTAAGGGCAAAGGGGAAAGTATAGGGCATAGGGGAGGCTCAGGGGTTGAGCTGATCTGATGACTTTAAAGACCAGTCACATGACTTCAAGGACAAGGTATGATTACATACCTGCTTGCTAACATAGTCTGACCATGCCTCTTCAGAGGTGGTCCCCTGAATATTGGCCCCAAGTGTCAGATCCCAATAAACACCAGATTTCTGGAGGTATTTGTTGATTTGGTTGTATGTGCCCTTCAACTGATTAAGATCAGTATGATGGTGCAGTGGCTGAGTGGTATGAGAGGCACTTACTGCATTCCATTTGGTCTTGCAGTGCACCCCTGTCTTTGCAGGGCCTTGAGTTTTCAAGTTCTTGGTACCGATATCGGCAGCAGCTTCATTGAAGGTTGACATCTTGAACATTGTACCTGCTAGCTTAGATCTGCGCAGGATTAGATAGTTGAGCATGGCTTCAATTTCTGCATCATTCCAGTTAGTCTTCTCAGTCCTAGGTTCTCCTTGTGTCATCTGCATGATCTGGAATTGGGTGCAGAGAATGACAACTGTAGCAGCAGCAAAGATCCACTTTCGATACTCGAAATTGATAGGACTGGTATGAGCATGTGTGGTCATGGTCAGAAAGAGAGAAAATTCAAACTCCACCTACAGCTGCTCATGCCAAAATCACAAAAGTTGTTGTACATTATTTTACTTGGCCAAATACTGGTTACTGAACAGGCTCTTAGTCCTGACTGAAACATGATGCTCCAATGACTATGAGTTCCTTGCCTAGATGGACCTCCCCATCGTGAATCTTCTGTGCAATGTTCACAGCAGATTCATATGTCTGAAGAACTAGATCAACAAGGTGTGAATGTTTCCAACATAGTCCACCTACCTTGTTGAATTTGCTGAAATGTACAGCCATTTCCTTCAGGGCAATTTCATCTATCATGAGACTAACACCACATGACGATGTGGAGCTAGTGAGAGTGCTAAGAACAACAGATGAATATTCTGATCAAAGTGTTTGCTATGTATAGGGCCAATTGTGGGAGTAAACACAGTGAATGCAGATCGAGTGTGTAGAGTGCAAAGGGAAGGGAACGCAAGTTTATGACTTAGTGCAAAGAGAAGTTGTTGTCCACTGAGCTATAGACAAGCATAGCAATGTCCAGGTCATTGGCATCATAGCCTCAAGGATGGTATACCCCCTCAAGGGCATCCTCAAGCTTGTTGACAAATTGGTGAATGCTGGCACCATTGCATAAAGTGATGTTGATGATTTGTTGCAGTCGATGGATGTCTTGCTTGGATACAGCCATGAGGAGATGGTTGTAGTCATCGAGCTGAGTGAGCACACTCATGTACTTGTGGGAATCATTTAGCTGCTAATTAGAGTTAGTACTATGTACACACAACCAAAAAAAAGACGTACCTGCAGCTTCAACTGTTTGATTTGTTCTGCATAATTTCTCACAATGTCCTGCGTATGTGCTAGCCCTAAAAACTTGTAATTCATATGCACTTTGGGAGCATGTGTGATGTCTGCCAGACATTCAACGTGAAGATAGATGTCAGAACATTTGTCACAGGGAGAACCAGATGATAAGCAGTGTTTTGAATGGAGCCAAAGAGCAGAGCGATTTCAAGTGTCCATAAAGAAAGGTAGGGCATCTGGCCCATTGTGATAATGCTCCCAGGAAAAGAGCATGATGAAAGGACACAGGTCCTCTGGCCAGATAACAGGAACTCCTGTGCAAACACTGTTTAATACAGGTGCAGGTGAGAGAACACGATGAGGTCTGCAAGCATATGATGTAAATGTGCATAATGATCAGGAGCCAAAATGAAACTTACATATGATCAGATGTGAGACTTAGGGATCAAGACACAGTGTGATCAAGCACAGGTTTGTTATAAGTGATTGATGCCTTGATGCACTTCCTGCTTCCTTGATGACTGCTCAATGAGCTGAACTGACCTGGATGCCAGAGAGGAAGTTGGGATGACACGCTTGTTTGGACCCACTGTTTGCAGTTAGGGCAGAGCAACCTCCAATGCTGTTGGTCACTGATGGTTACTGGTAGCACTTTAGCCATGTACACATTGTAAAGTGAGTCCGGTGTGTTTATTAATAGTTGTTCCTTGATATCAATCTTGGAATCAGGGACTGAAAGAGAAGACGAGCCTTGTGAATCTGATTCTGAACAGCCCCAGTACGAGCTAGGACCTTGAGAGGGCAGTGATAAGTGAAGGAAATCTGCTGAGTATGCTGTAGTATCATTCATTAACTGTACATTAAAATCTATGTCTGGGCTAATAGAATGTCCAGATGTTGAAGAATTCATGCTGGGATCTGATCTGACAAAGGCCAATTGATGTAATATGGCTATATGTGCTTCGTTTCTGATGGGAGCCAAGTTTTTGTTACTTGCTGGGAAATTGGACTGAGTGGGTGCATGCAATTGTGTTGTAGAATACATAATGAGCAAGAGTATGCAAAATGAATGATTGTTGATGATGGTATGAGATGACAGAGAGACAAGGCATTGATGAGGCACATCATATCAATATCATATCATGTGTGTTATATTGGTCACATGTCCTTAATTTTTACAACCAGAAACATTGGATTGGCTTATTATTTTATTTCATGCCCTTGTCTTGTTGATCTGACTATCTAGATGTGTTCTTAAGTACTTAAAATAGGGGCCTTTGAGCATCCAGCAATATGTTTTATTACAATCTTACACCTCTACACCATTACTCAGAATGAGGCTCTAATAACTTCAGGTGGCTGTACTTTAGAGTTTTTTAGCTTATGTAATGAGGAGGTCCATGTTTGGAATTAAGGTTTTGCTCACCTCTTGATCTGACCTTCTGTTTACTTCTGATTGTTTGTTTTCATTTGGGCTTTCAGCCACACTTTTGTTTACTTTTCTTTGTTCAATCTTTCAGCCACCAGACTATGTCAGCACATCATGTGACCGTAAAATTTTGTAGTTTGTAATTGTGTTTGTTTAGCCATGCTTTGTCATCATTTGGCACAATGACTCAGAAAGGCAATATGACTCATGCTTGGCAGATGACTCACCATTATTTGAAATAGTGAGTCATGCTTTGTAAGATTCTCTGTATTTACATAATGTAAATTAGTCAAAACTGATTCATCATGCTCATTTGGATGATTTGTAAGCCACAATCTTACCAATACAGCTGATGAAATCATGCTTAGTTACTAAGGGGATTCAAAGGACCTCATTTTTCCCCACTAAAATATAACTTCCCACTTTGATCCTATCTCTCAGAAGTGTGAGATTACATAAGATCCTAAAGTGCAGGCCAAGTAGTGCCTTGAAGTAAGCTTGCATAAGACATCATTGTCTTCCAGAATATTCTATTCATAGTTATACACAGCCTTATAGGGGATTGGCTGTATAACCATTGTATTTTGATCATTAAAGTCATACTTGTCACCATCCTTACATGAGTTTGTCAAAGGGATCTATTGACATCAAGGGTTGACTTTTGTTATTAAGACATATAATTATACACAACCTTACAGGGGTGGTCTGTATAACTATCATATTCTTGCTAACAGTTGTATTCTGCATCAATACTATTTTTGGATTTAACTTAGGAACATGTCTTTCGTATTACTAACTGTTGTATAACTGCGTCATATATAACATATCTCACAGCTCTTAGTCTAGCTACACATACACTATCTCTGACTCTTTCTTTCAATGGAAATTGAGACACAGACTTCAGGAGAACATGACAAAGTTGAAACATTACTTTCATAGGTTGAAATACGACCTACTAGGGTGAAACATACCTACCAAATTTTTCCAGAACACAGAAAAATTTCCCATGACAATCATATACTATTTAGTGCTGTTGACTAAGACAAGAAAAGGACAACAAACTAAATCCTCCCAAGAACTCACCACATTATCTACCATGAAATAGAAAAGTCATAGACTGTGTACTTAAGGACTGGCAAGAAGTCTTCCATGTATAATAGTGTTGTCATTATACACACCATCATATAAGACCCTTAAGTAGTAGGACACCAGACCCTCCACTAATACATCCACCCCTAACATTTCTCTCATCAATGCAGTAGCCTTTTGCCAGGCCTACAAGTTAGAGGGATCAGTTCAGTTCAGCATCTACCTCCATCTAACCAGTGTCAACCTTTGCTTCTCCATGAATTTGCAGATGTCTTCAATAAGAGAAAGGCCAGTCAACTTCCTCCACATTGTCCCTATGATCTAAAGATTGATTTGGAAGATGGGGCTGTTCCACCTCTTGGTACCATATATTCCCTTTCTCCTGTCAAGCTTGAAGCACTTCAGAAATTTCTTGATGAAAATATTACATCTGGACTCCTCTGCTCCTCTTCCTCTCCACATAGAGCCTCTGTGCTATTTGTCAAGAAGAAGGACAGCTCCCTTTGTCTATGTGTGGATTTCTGAGGACAACCAGATTACCAAGAAAGACTGATATCTATTACCCCTCATTGCTGACCTCCTGGATTCTCCAAGCCATGCAAAGGTTTATACCAAAATTGACCTCCAGTCTGCATATCACCTTGTCTGGATAGCAGAAGGAGATGAGTGGAAAACCACCTTCTAGACATGTTACAGATCCTATGAGTGGTTGGTTATGCCTGAAGGACTTACCAATGCTCCTGCAGCTTTTCAGCACTTTGTCTCTGATATGCTTGACATATGCATGATTGTTTATCTAGATGAGATCCTCATCTACTCCCAAGACCTTGCATCTCATAAGCAACATGTCTGAGAAGTACTCAAATGGCTTTGACAACATCATCTATATGCCAGGCCTGAAAAATGCAAATTTCATTTTTCCTCCATTGAATATCTTGGATACCTCCTATCTCTGGATGGCCTGACTATGTTGTCCAAAAAAACCCAAGCTATCCTTAACTGGCCAGAACCTTGGAAAGTCAAGGATGTTCAATCCATCCTCAGATTTGCTCATTTCTACTGTCATTTCATCTTTAACTACTCAGATATTGTGGTCCCACTCACCTGGCTTACCCATAAGGATGTTGCTTGGAACTTTTCCAAGGATTGTCAGAACTCCTTTGAAGCACTCAAGAAGGCTTTCACTTTGCTCCTCTGCTCATGCATTGGATGCCAGATGTTCCTATCATTGTGGAAACTGATGCCTCTAATTATGCCATTACTAGCATACTGTCCATTGTATGTCCAGACTCAAAGCTTCATCCAGTAGCATTCTACTCCCAGACATTGTCCACTCTGGAACTAAACTATGACACTCACAATAAGGAACTTCTAGCCATCTATGAAGCTTTCTGGACCTGGTGATACTACCTTGAAGGCTCATCTGAGCCTATTGATGTCATTATGGACCATAAGAATCTTGAGTACTTTGCCATCATGAAATTCCTCTCTCACCATCAGGCTCGCTGGTCTGCATTCCTTCATCAGTTTAATCTTGTAATCCATTTCCATTCCAAAGAGGGGGATAAGGACTATGCTTGAGTTAATCCTCATAATTTCCATCCAGTATTCACCTTCAATCAACTTGCTTCATCCCTACAAGCCTCCATTTTAGCCACCCCAGTGCTCTGAGCAGCTATAATAATGAATATTGAACAACTTTGGACTGACATCCTGACTGCACTTCCTAATGATCCAATTGCTTTCAGACATCTTCCATATTCCTTGGATCTGAGATGGACTGTGGCCAATAGTGGCCTCCTTTGTTGTGACAATCAAATCTATATCCCAGAATCAAATGACCTGCATCTTCATATCCTCTGCAATACACATGACCACCCCCTATCCAGACATTTTGATCAGAACCAGATGTTAGAACTCATTCAACATGAATACACCTGGCCAGGAATATACACTTATATAAAGGACTATGTTAAATCCTGCACTACCTGTGCCTGAGCAAAGTTCCAAGACATAAACCATATGAATTGCTCAAACAACTCCCCATTCTGGAAAAACCTTGGAATTCCATCTCTATGGATTTTATCAAACAACTTCCAGACTCATCTGGCTTTACTGCCATTCTTGTCATCATAGATCACCTATTCAAGCAAGCAATATTCATACCCACCTATGACATTATCACCTTCCTGGAACTTGCCCAGTTATTCCTGCTTTATGTATTCTCCAAGCATGGTGTTCCATTCCATGTGACATTTGACCAGGGTACTGTCAAGATTGTACTCAAGGAGGACTATATCTAATGGGCTTGGCCTCAGCTCATGTGCTGTGCCCCTTTCCTGAGTATGTGCCCTGTATTTCTAGGGGGTATGACAGGATCCAGGCGAGTCTGGGTGATAGTATACACAGGACCTGGGTATCCAGATTATATTATAATATGATATCTGGTCGATATCTGGATATGGGTTGGATAGAAGAGATTAGACTAATCTGGATGAAGTCCGGGTTAGAAATCGACAGAGAAAGACTACCCAAGGGTAGAGCTGAGGGTGTGGACTTAAGGATGTAATCCTAAGTCTCGGATGGTTGACTAGAGACTGAGCTCAGGTCTGGAGGAAACAGGAATGAGCAGAACTATGGTTGATATTTGAACTGAGGAAGTACCGAGAATTACAAAGGTTTATATACTGTAGGAAGCACTAGAATCATAAGTAAGCAAACACCTGAAGCTATGTACGAAGCATGTGGAATATAATACTAAAGTGTCTCAGATCATAATAGAATGTGGATGGAAATAAAAAGGCAGGGTGGATCAGTAATCAGACAGGATACAAGTATAACTGAAGTCTGGATGATAGGGGTAATTACTAGAAAGGAAACAGGTCAAAGAAAATGTCTGAAATGAATTAAGTCCTAAATCTGAGATCTGGATCCGGAGATTTCCAGAATATGACAGGTACAGAATTTGTCTCACATTTCTTCCAGTCCTTAGGGAAAGCTTTGAATATGGTTCTCCACTTCATGTCCAGATATCATCCTGAAGGTGATGGACAAACGGAAAGAGCCAATCAAACCTTAGAGCAGTACCTCCAGATCTACTGTAACTATCAGCAGGACAACTAGTCCAAACTGCTTCCATTGGTAGAATTCGCATACAACAATGCTCCAAGTGCTACCACCAGAGTTTCACCTTTTTTTGCTAATAAAGATTACCACTGAATGTGTCTATCCATCCAGAATGCAATGTAGAGACTCAACCACATGCAGCCTCACAATCAAGGTTTTTCAGTAACGTGTCTGCCTTATGTGCACTTCTGCATAATAGGCACCTCTAGCACCTATGATAGTGCATACCATGCATAATAGGCACCTCTAGCACCTATGATAGTGCATACCATGCACAATGGCACCTCTAGTGTCTATGGTTCCACCTAATGCATGCTATGGTGCCTTATTTATTTCTGCTTCACCTCAATCATGCCTTCATGTGCCCCTAGGTGCCTGGCTTCCATCTTCACCTTTCAAGTTATTTGTCCTTCGCATGTCCTGTCCTGTCCTCAGAAGATCTACTGGTAAGTTTTTCTTTGTTTTTATTTAATCAAATACCTATGTAGCTACACTTTCACACCTTACAAATTACAATAGTTATTTGCTTCGCTTCCAAAATTGGTTCTACTCCTGGGAAATTAGACTTAGAAGTTGGGGAGACATACTTACCTAGCTACTTATTTACTCACCAATCAATTGATTTATGAGTAACTAGGAAAAGTATAGAAAGGAATTGAAGAAAAGAAATCGATCAATTCCTCAGTTCTGCTTCATGATACATGTCCCACTTCCACTTTCTCCTTGACTTGTGCTATTGCATATCTATAACGCCTCAATCACTCTCCCCATGTATTTCTCTGGCTTTGGTTTCTAGTTTCAGTCAGTTCCCTCCAATTTTTTTAGAGGACCTTCCCAGTAGAGATCCCTTTGGGCCAAGTATAACTCACATACAGAGGACTACTGTCAACCCCTATATCTCACAAGTACCCTTGCACCACCAATCACAATTCCTTGCCTTCAGCAACCTCTCTTCTTCCTGTGCTTGGAGGTATAGTATAGATCTTGACAAGCTTCACCAATTTCTCTGCGAGGAGATGGCTCATGCCCAGGAGCAATATCAAAGCCCCATGGATGCTAAATGATGGCCCACTCTGGATTTCTGGATTGGAGATTGGTTTTTTGTAAAAGCAAAGTATTTCCATTTCACTTGGTCTTCAAAGAAGCTCTTGGAAAAGAATTTAGGTCCTTTTGAGATCATATCTTGTCCAGGTACTCATTCCTTCACTATCCATCTCCCAGATTCTATGTGGTCTGTACATCTGGTATTCCATGTCTCCCAATTAGAACCTGCAATGCCAAACACCATCCCAAACTGCATCCAGTCTCCTCCACCACTGATAGAAATTGAAGGAGAACCTGAGTATGATGTCTCTGAAATCCTAGACTCAAAGATCAACTGCTAGAGATGCTATTGTCAACTCCTATACCTTGTCCAATGGGCTGGATATGAAGGAACAGATGAGGAAACATCTTGGTTACTTGCTACTGAGCTTGGAAATGTCTCAGAATTGGTATCTGACTTTCACTTTGCATACCTAAACAAACCAGGTCCAATTTTGCATCAATGAGTACAAAAGATTGGATATAAGTACATTGAAAGGAGCAAGGACAGAACAACTTTGGATTTCTTAAGAGCCCATCTCCATGTCTCCTCTAGATATGCCAGCCTCATTTCCAGATCTCTCACCAAAGTCATCCCCCTCTTCCAACTCCTTTTCACTACCATCAGAAATCCAATCTGCCAATGTCTGAAATCTATCCACCATGCTTTGTTGGAAGAGTGCAAAGAGTCTCCTCTGTTCCTCAAAGCACTAGGAAAGGCCAGTGGCCATCTAGTCTACAGCAACCCTGCTCTCCTCAGCTGCCTGGATGCTTCTCTCTAGAAGTCTGTTAGTACAGGCCAGCTCCTCCACTATGCTGTTAGCAGTAGCAATCCAAGCCTAGTCATCATACTCTAAGAAACCTGGATCTAGTCCTATCATAGTTTCTGAATTGGAAATAACTTCTACATCTACCTCAGGAGTTAGACTCTTCTGATGCCTCTTGCCTTTGGCCTTGGGGGATGGTGTCTCATCTGTCTACCCTTTTTTGCTAGCAGTGCCAGGCCAACTGGCATAACTTTCCTTGGTTGACCTGCATATATCATAGGACTGAATTTTTTGAATATCAGTTCCAGCACATCTGGATCCAATAAATCACTCACTTTCAAGTTGGAAGAAGTATCCTTCCAAGTGCAGACCCTCTTCCAAAAGATGCAGTTATTACACTGCCCCTTAGTGGATCTGGAACTTCCAGTGGATGCAGGTGTTACAACTTGGATGGATCTCTTGACGAAAGCTCAAAAGAGAGTGATCAAGTCGTCAAGTGGGTTCTACTCTCAAATAAGAGAGATTCAAGGTCTTGAGTTCAGACTACCGAAGAGGAGTGCTCTAAGGTAGAAGTCAAGATATCAGACTCAAGGGTTGTGAAGTCCAAGAGAAGGGATCAGGTTTCAGGTTAAACCAAGTAGATTAAAGTGAGGAACTATAGACGATACATGAGAGATTTATATAGTGAATGAGAATGAAGTTTAGGGCAGGCTTGTTAGAGATAAGACTGCTGTAAAAGGAAATTAAGAAAAGATAACAAGAATAGAGCGATCACAAATATTGTACAATGATGTCAGAGATAAGAGATAAGAGATAGAACATATGAGAATGTTCTATGATGTCATAGCAAGGAAAATGCCGAGGCGGAGATATAACTACAAGGCAACGCAGCCATAAGTCCAAAGATAGGAGAAAAAGATAGGGTGCCAATGTTATTGTAACAGCAGGGGTCATGTGAGCCTTTGAATTTTCAGTCTGGATAACTCTGTATCTGTCACAATCACTCACCTGTACCTTTACATGAGCCTTCCAAGCCAGAGCAGCCCTCTCAGCCTTCTCCTTCTGAATCTGAGTTAATTCCTTCTGCTTCTCTGTCTTTAACCACTCCTTCTCTTCTTTTTCCTTCTGACAGTGCTCTTTCTCCTCCTCTTGCCTAATCTGGGCTTCTAAGTTGGCCAAGACAAGCTGCTGTAGAGCTTCATTCCTGGCTGGGCTCTTATTGACATTTACCTAGCTCTACTTACCTTTTCTTATGTTCGCATTTTTACTACTTATATAAGGAACCACATCTTGACCCTATTCCTCTACCATTAGCTGGACTTTCAGTTATATTTCTGATAGCTCTCCTTCAAGGATTGGTAGCTTCCTCAGATTTGTAGCTTTGGCAGTTTTTGTAGCTTCATAGCTCACTACTTAGCTCCTAATATACAGTCTTATCTTTTTTTTAGAGTAAATTCTTAGCATTCTACACACACACACACACACACACACTCTCTCTCTCTCTCTCTCTTGAGCTTTGGCATACAGTGACTTGCAAAACTATTATAATGTTTGGTACTTTTGTAGTATACACAATATAATGCCTGTGGATGTGGGAAACATGCTTTATGTTGGTGAGAGGAAATATAGGGCTGCCTCCTGGCTACAATCTGGCACTTGGATAATGTGATTTGGATCACAGGCTGAGAAGATATGACTATTTTAAGATAGGGATACCATTGTAACGGTTTTGCAACTATTGATACAGATGGTAGAATCTCAGTCAAATACAAGTATATTTACTGTTATTTGCTAATACAAACAAAGATATATATAAATACATTATGTCTGAGTTTGAAATTGGTCCCACACTTATTAATTTTCAACTATTACCACCATGAGATCTCTCTCTACTACCCAAAGGAATACTATTCTCTCTCAGCTTGATGCTGGTCATTCTATTTCCTCTATTGCCTCTACAACTGGTTTCAGCACTGCTACTATCTCTAGGCTTTGTTCCAAAGAGCATTCTTCCTTACAAAAGTCCACTGGTAGTCATCCAACCAAGCTTTCCTCTGCCAATATCTGCCATGCTATTTATCTTATTTCTACTCAGAAAGCAGAAACTGCTATCCAAGTGACCAAATCTCTTTCAACATTATCAGTCAGTCTCTTCATCCAAGTACCACTGGCTGCTATCTGAAAAAGCTAGAATGAAGGCTGTAGTCAAGTCTAAACACTCTCTACTTTCTGTCAAACATCATAAAGCATGCATAGACTTTGTCTATGCTCACAAAAACTGGACTTTAGAGGACTGGAAGTTGGTTATATAGTCTAATGAAACCAAGATTAATCACCTAGGGTCAGATGATTGCAAATGGACTTGGAAAAAGTCAGGAGAGAGGCTTAGTGACAGGCTGGTATAAGGAACTATCAAGTTTGATGAAGGTTCCTTAGTGATGTGGGACTGTATGACCTGGGAAGAAGTTGGCTATGCTGCTAAGATTGATAGTAGAATGGATAGGGATCTTTACCTTCAAATTTTGAAGGATGAGCTTCAGAATTCTCTGGAGTTTTATGATCTTTATCCTTCTAATGCCATCTTTCAGCAAAACAATGACTCTAAGCATACCTACAAAAATATCAGAAAGTGGATAGATGACCAGGAATTCAGGACTATGGTATGGCCTGCACAATCTCTGACTTAATCCCTTGGAATATCTATGGGGTTACCTCAAAAGAAGGATTGCAGAGTATGAGCATCCTTCTTAAGGAATGGAGAAGTTGTGGAGAAGAATGAAACAAGATACCAGCTGAGGTGTGTCAGATATTGATTAAAAGTGTGCCTAGAAGGATTCAGGCAGTGATTAAAGCCAAAGGAGGTTATACTAAGTACTGATATTTCTCAAATACCCTAATTATTACAACAGTTGCAAACCATTACAATGGTATCTGTCATATTCTGGAAATCTCTGGATCCGGATCTCAGATTTAGGATTTAATTCATTTCGGACATTTCCTTTGACCTGTTTCCTTTCTAGTAATTACCCCTATCATCCAGACTTCGGTTATACTTGTATCCTGTCTGATTACTGATCCACCCTGCCTTTTCATTTCCATCCACATTCTATTATGATCTGAGACACTTTAGTATTATACTCCACATGCTTCGTACATAGCTTCAGGTGTTTGCTTACTTATGATTCCAGTGCTTCCTACAGTATATAAACCCTTGTAATTCTTGGTACTTCCTTAGTTCGAATATCAACCATAGTTCTGCTCATTCCTGTTCCTCTGGACCTGAGCTCAGTCTCTAGTCAATCATCCGAGACTTAGGATTGCATCCTTAAGTCTATACCCTTGGCTCTACCCTTGGGTAGTCTTTCTCTGTCAGTTTCTAACCTGGACTTCATCCGGATTAGTCTAATCTCTTTTATCCAGATATCGACTGGATATCATATCATAATATAATCCAGATACCCAGGTCCTGTTTATACTATCACCTGGACTCACCCAGATCCTATCATACCCCCTAGAAATACAGGGCACATACTCGGAAAAGGGGCACAGCGCACGAGCTGAGGCCAAGCCCGTTAGATATAGTCCCCCTTGAGTACGACCTTGACAGTATCTGTTATGAACTTGGCTAAGTTTGCAATGTGAACCTTATAGGGGCTCTCGCGTATGGCCTCTGTGACCAGTGGCCTCCGTGTACGGCGAGAGTTCTGTAGCACTTCTCGAGAGGCGGGGCTCTCCTTGAGAAGTATCGGCTGGACTCTGTCGGTTCAACCGACAAGTACAGCACTTGTGATAGGACTAGGCTTGGGCGCGACGAGCGACCAAGATTACTTATACACAAGACGAAGCTCGCTAGGCTTCTAGTAGATGGGTCAAGACAAAGGTAGATTAAAGCTAAGGAATACAACAGGTGGAGGCTAGCTTTATATACGAAGTATTGAAGCCGAGCTCGAACCGAATTAGCGGATGAAGGTTGAGTCATGAAGCCAAAAAGTAAAGTACTATAGAATGCGGAGGAACATACAAGTCATAAGGAATGTTCCGTATACCAGAGTAACGGTAATACAAGGCAACGCAGCCAGAGGTCCAAGGGTATATCCAAAAGAGGAAAGCATAGGTTAATCCAGAGGGCTGGATTAATCCGGTGACTTTGAGGACGGAAGTCACGTGACTTCGAAGACAAAGTCCGGCGATAATTGAGGGCGAGAGAACAGAGTCCGATGACAAAGGAATGAGGGAAAATGAATATGGGGTCTCAACAGACGCATGTTATCGTAACAGTATCTCTATCTTAAAATAGTCATATTTTTATAGCCTGTGATCCAAATCATGTAATTTAAGTGCCATATTGTAGCCAGGAGGCAGTACTATATTTTCTTTCAACAACACAAAGCATGGTTCCCACACCTACAGGCACTACATTGCATACACTATAAAAGTACCAAACATTGTAACATTTTTGCAAGTCACTGTAGTTATTCAAGTCCTTTGGGCTCATTCTGCCCACCTGCTCCTCCTACTGCCCCTAGCCAGGCAGCATTGTTGTTCTTCACTGCATCTGGTGCCTTAGTAACTGAGGGTCTTATATAAAAGCATGTAAGAATGTAATGACATCACAATTACACTTGGATAAATTAACATGGTCTACAACTTTTCTTCTTTTATGGTAGATAACATGTGAGTTCTTGGGAGGCTCACTAAACCAATCAGGTAGATTAATTTAGCCAGTGCTAACTCTTCTTATTGAAAAGATAAGCTTGTTTTGTCTAGGAAAGATCCTTCTAGACACTTGAGTTGTCTTCTTGAAAATATATGGTACTCCTGTGAGATGTGGTCTCAAATAATATAATAGTGTTGACCAAGGCTCAGGTTGATCAAGATACAGTAGAACTGTGGTCCAAGGCTTGTATTGGACAAAATATGATGAACTAGAAATGTTGACCAAGGCTCATGTTGGTCAAGATATGATAAACTGATGAGATAGGGTCTCAGAGGATGTAGACCAAAGCTTGTGTTGGTCACAATACATAAAACTGGTGAGAAATGCTCTCACAGAAATATTAATCAAAGCTCATGTTGGTTAATATACAAATAAACAGCTGAGACTTGGTCTCAAGAACTGATTACATAATCTCAAGGGATACTGGTCCCTACACTTATTTTATTTCAAAGAGTTTGGCTTTGCAAGTAGAAAAATCTGTCAGAGAGATTTGTATAAATGGAAGATCTGTAATAAGTGGGAGATCTATTTTTTTGGGGGGAGAATGGGCTCTCCTTATATACATTTTCTGCGGTGTAGAGATTCACACTTTTGTAGGCTTATGGTGCCCTGTACTGCAACTATCCCCAGAGAGTCAACAGCATGACCTTGCAGCATCATCCCTGATGCTTTCTCACATATCACATGCCTTCCTATGCCTCATGCATACTAAGAGACATGTTCTTGTGCTTGTGCATCATGTGCTTTCTTGCACTCTCATTGTCCTATCACTCAGGAGCATCCATCCATTGTTCAACAGGCCTTACTGGTATGTATTTTTGCATTTTATTCAGTATGGCACCATATTATAGCATGGACCCTGATTTACATACAACATTACATACCTTATCTCATACTTAGCTCAGCTCAGCCTCACTGAGTTACATATATAGGACTGCAGTTTTCATATTTTTGAACACCTTGTGTTAGTGGATTCTCTCTCTCATGTTGTCCATAGCCATAGTTAGAGGCTATTAGTAGACTTATCATTATCATTCTTTGCTTAACTCTATCATATTCTGCATTCTTGCACTTTCACACTTATAGCACATGACTTTCCTGCACTTCATGCATGCATCACCCTATTGCATTACCTGTGAATCTGTGTCTCTTGCTTTTCCTTGGATCAAATGTGCTTGCCTCTGCAAGTATAGCAGCCTAGGCTTGCACCTAGGTCATATATCAGCCTCATGTGTCCCTTCCTCATTCCACATATTTCACTTTGAGCTGAATTGATTATTTTTCAGCAGAAAAAATATGTAGATATGCAAAGAATAAAATATAAGTAAAAGATGGAGCCATGACATCATAGAAGGTGTAGATCATTCTGGCAAGTGCTGTATGACATCATACATGAGTCATTGTGGAGTGGAATATTCTAGTTTGCAGAGCAGAACCTTCTGGAGCCAATGATATCATACCCTTATAGGTACAATTTTGTCAAGTGCCTGAAGTGTCAAAGCATCTTAATGAAAAATTAAATTAAGGAAACACTAGAGAAAACTACACAGAAATAATAATACAATAACAGAATGTAAGACTCAGGCTTTTTGGATAGATTTCTGATAGGCTTTGAATCTTTTCTCTATGATTTTCTCTAGCCAAAGTGAATAAGCCAAAGGTAAGGAAATACCTTAACCTTTATTTTATTCCTACATCAACTAGGTCATAATGTGATTCCCATCTCACATATAACTTTTCTTTGAAACATGCTGAAATCTTGAACTGTAAGGGGAAAACTGAAACTATAGACCAAGGTTTTGACACCAAGGGCTTAACTAGTCTGACACTGCAGGCATATTCCCATTGTTCTCCAAAAAAAAATCCAAAAAACATTGATTGAGAAGATAGAAATATCTTCTCATGTTGCCTGTCAAAACATTGAAAAAAATTGATTCATATGTTGAAGATTTTCTGTGCATGAAATATGATACAAAAATTGGGCATGTTCCTTCAAGTATAATACTGGATTTTCTATTTATTGTCTTTTAAATAGCAGCTTACAATAATGGTAAATTTTTGTCCAAATATACTATGTTTTCAAATGTTTTGTATATATTTGAAAACATATACAACAAATTTAACCTCATTGTAAGCTGCTGTTTAAAAGAAAATAGATGGAAAATCCATATTATCCTTGAAGGAACATGTCCAATTTTTGTATCATGTCCCATGTACAGAAAATCTTTAACACATGAATCAATGTTTTGACAGGCAACATGAGAGGAGATTTCTATCTTCTCAATCAATGTTTTTTGGAGAAAAATGGGAACATGCCTGCAGTGTGAGGACTAAGCTGACAGACTTTGTCTTTTCAGGGGTCTCCTATTAGACATGTCCATGCATGATTCCTGATGAAGGATAATCAACTCAGCTCAAGGTGAAATAGATAGAAAGTGGGAGGGACACATGAGGCTAATATATGATCTAGGTGCAAGCCTAGGCTGCTATACTTGCAGAGGCAAGCACATTTGATCCAAGGAAAAGCAAGAGACACAGATCCACAGGTAATGCAATAGGGTGATGCATGCATGAAGTGCAGGAAAGTCATGTGCTATAAGTGTGAAAGTGCAAGAATGCAGAATATGATAGAGTTAAGCAAAGGATGATAATGATAAGTCTACTAATAGCCTCTAACTATGGCTATGGACAACATGAGAGAGAGAATCCACTAACACAAGGTGTTCAAAAATATGAAAACTGCGGTCCTATATATGAACAAAGTCATGCTGAACCAAGCTGAGTATGAGATAAGGTATGTAACAGTGTATGTAAGTCAGGGTCCATGCTATAATATGGTGCCATACTGAATGAAATGCAAAAATACATACCAGTAAGACCAGTTGGACAATGGAAGTATGAGAAAGTGCACAATGCGAGAGCATGAGAATGTGTTGCTTAGCATGTGTGAGGCATGGGAAGGTGCATGATGTGTGGGAAAGCATCAGGGATGATGCTGTGAGGCCATGCTGTTGACTCTCTGGGAGTGGCTGCAGTACAGGGCAATGCAAGCCTGTAAAAGTGTGAATCTTTATACCGAATCATGCAGGACACCAGCTCTGTTTCTCCTCCATGAGTTCCCTAGCAGTTTTCTTGCTGCCAGATTGGTTGTTAGACATGGAAGTGATAGAGTGATAGATGTGGGTGAAGTGAGGATCACCCTGGGACACTTGGCCATTCTTTATCTGTAATAATCCATCACCTTGAAATGCCTCCCATTGACTTCTCCATCATCCTGCACTATTTTATTTGGACCCAGAAGTCCAGACCCTGGGTCTTAAGGACTTGGCCCTAATAGGGGGATACTGTCATATTCTGGACATCTCTGGACCCAGACCTCAGATTCAGGGCATAATTCATTTTGGACATTTCCTTTGATCCACTTCCTTTTTGGTATTTCCTCTATCTCCCAGACTTTGATTATACTTGTGTCCTGTCTGATTACTGATCTGTCCTGCCTTTTCATTTCTGTCTCCATTCTATTATGATCTGAGATACTTTAGCATTATAACCCACATGTTCTGTACATAGCTTTTGTTATGACTTGGATAGATTGAATGATGCAAGCTCAAAAGAGAGCAATCAAAGTCATCAAGGATGTTCTACTCTCAAACAAGAGAGGTTCAAGTATATGTCTAGTTGGATTTTCCAACTAGAGATATCAAGCTTGAGTTCAGACTACTGAAGAGGAGTGCTTTAAGGTAGAAGTCAAGTATTAGACTCAAAGGTTGTGAAGCCCAAGAGAAGGGATCAGGTTTCAGATTAAACCAAGTAGATTAAATTGCAGAACTAAGATGTTACATGAGAAGTATATATAGTGAATGATAAGTTCAGAGCAGGCTTGCTAGAGATAAGACTGCTGCAAAAGGAAATCAAGAAGGAACATGTAACCAATAGCAAATATAGTACAATAATATCACAGATAAGAAGATAGAACATTCTGGAAAGTATGATGTCATAGATGGAGAATGCCAAGGCAGAGATATAACTACAAGACAATGCAGCCATAAGTCCAAAGATAGAAGAAAAAGATAGGGGACTAATGTTATTGTAACATCTTTGGACCAGTGCAAAAGGTATAGATGAAAAAACGTGAGCAGTACTCAGTGAGAATAGGAGAGGGTATGTAGTGGTGTGATGTGGTGAAGGAGTATATGGAGGCTCATGAAGAATCATTTGCAGAAAATACAATCCTCCAGGCCTGGTAGAAGTCAGGAATAAGGCTGTTAAATCCAGGAATATTCAATGATGATGACTATGCACTCAGTAACTCAACATCAACCTCAGATCAATTACCACCTTTATTTCCTACCAAACTGCTATTAGATTGGGACATCCCTTTATCTGAAGATCTCAACATCAATCCATCAGCCCAATAGTCCACTTCCTGCAGTAACATCGAACCTCTACCTGATTTGGACTTTGATTATGAATTGTTAAATTCAGAATCCGCTGATTCAATAGAACTTAATCCCAACATTGACAGCAACTCTGACAATATGAATATCAATGAATGGTGATTGCTCACTGCAGAGCAGAAAAGTAAGTAAACTAGTAAATCAGTGCTATCTTAGTACTTAACTGCACATATGGCATCTAGGCTTCAATTCATAAGAAAATAGTTTTCAGCTACCTACACCTACAGATAGCAATGGAAGCAGTCATTTACTATGTCAGTGAACTGGATCAATTACAAGGTCACTATTAGGCTCATGGTCTACAATCCCATTCAGCACCATCTCTTTCTCAAATCTCTCCCAATCCAGTGGTTATTCAACACAAGTTGAACACTATGAACAGGAAATCAAGTGTCTGTGTGCAGAAAATGAGAGGATGAAGGTAGAAAGGGAGGAGATGAAATGGCAACATGATATGGCTATCAGTCATGCAGTAGTGTTGAGATGAGAATATAACACTTTGAAGCAGTGGCTGAATGCTAAGGAGGTTAGGCAAAATAGACAGGGAAGGGGTCTGCAGATAAAGAGGCTGGTGACTAGCAAGCAGGTGCATCAAAAAATAGTGGAGGAAGATGCAAGACAAGCAGAGAAGAAACAAAAAGCAGATGCTACAAAGAAATGCCAGGAGGACAAAGAGGTTGCATGACAAGTACAATGCAATGTGATGGATGGCATGAGATTTACACAGGATAGCTAAGTGACAAGTCCAAATCAGAACTGGAGAATATTGCTACTGCTCTTTTATTGTTGACTGAGGGCACAAAGTCTGAAATTTTAGAGTGCATCATGGAACACTTGGAGAATACTCCCAACCTTTACTAGGACCACCACTTTTCTGGTCTTTATCCATCTTGTGTAAGTCAGGTACCCCATGATTCAGACAGTCATACTGGATTTTCAATAATTAACCATATTGCTCCCATTCAAGCTATACCATTGTCATGTGTGGTATGCAGTTCATACCATAACATATACAGTGACTTGCAAAACTGTTACAATGTTTTATGGCCTACACAATCTCCTGACCTTAATCCCTTGGAACATCTATGGGGTCACCTCAAAAGAAGGGTTGCAGAGTATGAACATCCTTCTAAGGGAATGGAGGAGTTGTGGAGAAGGGTTAAGGAGGAATGGAATAAGATACCAGCTGAGGTGTGTCAGAGATTGATTGAAAGTATGCCTAGAAGGATTCAGGCAGTGATTAAAGCCAAAGGAGGTTATACCAAGTACTGATATTTCTCAAATACCCTAATTATTACAATAGTTGCAAAACCGTTATCATGGTATCTATATCTTACAATAGTCATATCTTTACAGCCTGTGGTCAAAATCACGTGATCCAAGTGCCAGACTGTAGCCAGGAGGCAGTACTATATTTCCTTCCACCAACACTAAGCATGGTTCCCACGCCTACAGGCGCTATATTGTGTACACTGAAAAGTACCAAACATTGTAACAGTTTTGCAAGTCACTGTACATATAAGATGTGATAAGGAAGGTATATTTGACTGTACTGCACCCTATCACAAAGTTACTCTACCATTTGTCCTTGACTCATTAGCTTAGACTGTCAGCTTCATTTCTCAGACTGAATTTATCTCTATGTACTTCTATTTGATTCTGTGACCTTCTGTTTCCTTCCATGTATTTCTAGGCTTACTCAGCCACCAGATTTTTCACTTCTGTCTTTTGAGCATGTTTGTCAGCATGTCATGTGGCTGAAAAATAATCTGATTTGTAAGGCTTTGTTTCAGCCACAGTTCTGTTTGTTTCTGTTTATTCAACTTTCAGCCACTAGGTATGATTTGTCAGCACACCATGTGACTGGGAAACATTTTGGTTTATAAGATTATTTAAGCTGACTCAACATGATTTGTCATGCTTTGTAATGCTTTGTAACAAGATTTTACTTGACCCAACATGATTTGTCATGCTTGGTGATGCTTTGTAACAAGATTTTGCTTGACTCATCATAATTTGTCATGCTTTGTAAGACTTGTCACTGTATTTTTAGGACTTTAGTAATCAGGATGACTCAACACACCAAATGGCTTGGTTAGTAAGCACAATCTTACTAATCCAAAGTGATGACTCATGCCAATTACTCATCATTATTTGTAAGACTACCTTGTAAATTAGTAAACAAGCTGACTCAATACTGGTTTGTAAGCACATTCTTACCAATCCATATGAAGATTCATGCTTAGTAACCTGGTCTCCAAAAAGGTATAAAAGGAGCCCATTTTGCATCCTGAGTAATCAGACTTTCCACTTTGAACCATCTTCTCCTAAGAGTGTGAGATTACATAAGATTTAAAGTGCAGGCCATATCTACCTTGAAATAAGAGTCATATTACATAAGCTTCTGAGGTTGTATATTAGTGTTGTATACAACAAATTCATTGTCTATCATATCCTGAGGTTATATATCAGTGTTCTATACAATAAGCTTACTGTTTAATTATTCTCAAATTGTATACTACCAAATGAGGGTAGACTATACAATACTTTGAACAGCTTCCTATCTAGCTTTACATGTATTATCTAAACTCTCTCTTTTTCAGTAATGGAGACTGGACAAAGTTGAAACAGACTTTCATAGATTGAAACATGACCTACCAGGGTGAAACATACCTAACTGTTCATTAGCCAGCAAATCCATTTTTTGTATACTTGAACTCTGAAGATTCAAAGAGAAGGTAATTCCTCCCAAAGAACTCACCACATTATCTTCCAAGAAGTAGAAAATCTGTTGACCATGGACTTGAGGACTGGCAAGAAGTCTTATCCTGTATAGTTGTACTGTCACTATATATGCATTCTATATAAGACCCTCAAGTAACAAAACACCATCTCAACAGCTCATCCCAAACATCAATTATAGTTGTATTTCACTTCTATATTTTTTCATTGCTGATGATGTCCAAACAGGTTCACACACCAATGCTCCCTTCCCAAGCCAAGTGGCACAGCAAATGAATGATCTACTGCCCTTCACCTCATTCAATCCACCACCTGCATACCCACTCCATTATCCAGGTAGCAAACCACAAATTTATACAGCCAGTGCCAGCCCCTTCTGAGGCTTGTCCCCTTTGAATTTCACCAGACCTCCCACCACAGCTACATGCTAGACTATCCACTGGCAGATACATGCCTTACCCCCTGCATGGCTTTCCTGCACCATTAAGTAGAGTTTCAGCAAATAGTGATCACTCAGCACATCCTAGTGTTTATTACTAGGTATTATTCTCTCAATTAAGTTTGATTTTGAGCTTGTTATTGAAGTTATGAACAGTGTGGAACACTGAACTTTCATTTGCTTTGTGTGCTGTTGGACTTTGGATATCATTGTGTATTGGCTGAAGTGCTGTGCATGACATAGTGTGATGAAATTGTGCATATCTATTGCTTTTCAACATGTCAACTTCCAGTGCTGCTACTGCAACAAGCTCACAACAAAATAAAAAAATTCTTATTGGGCCTAGTACATAGAGACTGTAAGGCTGACTTATAGTTTGATGGGGAATTGGAGCAGGACAATGAAGCTAACAAGACATGTTGTTTTACAACATGAAAGCAAGGTGAGTGACTAGGTAAGGATTTTGAGGATAGAAGCTGCTGTCTTTGTCATGTGTGGAGCAGGAATCAATGTCTGGAATTCTGCTGTTCTGTAAGAATATACATGGATGTACTTATACATTTTGTGGCCATCTAACTAAGCCAGAATGGGCACTGAGAGCATGCAGTCCAGTGAAAATACTTTGGTGAGACAAGGAGATGGTGGAATGTGAGCATATGGTATGATAGCAGAGGAGAACAAAGAGGAATGTAACCATGCAACTCAGATGCAAAGAGTTACACTCTTCGCATCAGTGAGTCATGTGGTTGGTGTTGAAACCTTGTTTTTGAAATGCAGTTGGTGCGTAAAGGATATACTATCCTTACATCACCTCCCCAGTTTGAATATCAACCGTCTGTGGTCAATCTGCCAACAAATAAACTAAAAAAAAAACTTTGTACTGTAGTATAGGTAGGAGAAAAAAGAACATAGATTAGAATTTGACAAAATAATAGACAAACACATCTAGTTTTGTTTGTTGTCGATGCCAACAAGTGCTTGAGGATCAAGGTACTAGGTGACTTTGATCAAGGTGTGAGAGCAAGGATGGTAGGGTATGATGTGAAAGGCAGTAAATTTGAGTTTGGAAACAGCACCATCGAGTTCAGCAAGACGATAGGATCCTCCTTGAGAGTGCAAGATGACAATCATGGGACCGAAATAACAAGGTTTACATTTTGTGTTGGATGCGGTCTCAATTTTCTTGTTAAGGACAAGGATGAAAGATCCTGGGAAGAAATTGTAATCCTGGATGGTGTGAGCAAAATGCCATTCAAAGTCCTTAATAGATCCGATGTGGCTCTTCAAGAGTCGTTTGTGTGTGAGTTCTAAGTCCTCATTGCTTTTGAGTAGCTGGCAAGTGCGTAAACTAATGAGTTTTTCAGTTGAGATTGGTGTATGGAGATCAGGGAGCATGAAGGTTGCTTTGACAAGATCAAATGGAAGAAGAGGTTCTGTTCCATGAGTGAGGTAATATGGAGAGAAGCTGGTGGATTTTCATGTAGTGACTCTGTCTGCCCAAAAGACATGGTGCACCAGAGTAGGCCACTGTGTGATATCACTGTTACATGTTTTGACAAGCAAGTCATGGATGGAATGATGAGATCGTTCAATGATCCCATTGGCCTTGGAGTTATATGCCGAAATATGGATGTGCTGAATACCATATTTTTGAGAGAGCCATTTGAGCACAGCAATGAAGGGTGTCCCATTATCAGTTACAATCTCCCCTATCATGCCCCATCTGCAAAGAATTTCTTTGAAAATAAATGCCCCTAGCATGCATCCAGTCTCTTTCCTCAACATTCTAAATTCCAGCCAACTTGATAGCAAACAGCATGCTTGAACAACATAAGAGAATCTGTGTGATGTGGGCATATGCATAGTGTCCATGAAGGTTTTTTGGAAAAGCATAGATGGAATGGAGATGGTAGGGGGGATAACAACCTTTTTGATGGACCAAATTTGACATTGGTGACAGGTCTTTAAGTACCAAGTGAGGTCGTTGTTAAGTGAGGGCCACCAGAACCAATTGGCAATAGTCCATCTTGTGGAATAAAATCCTTTGTGACCTAAGGCATCATGCACCTCAGCCATTATGTGTATATGATCTGAATTGAATATAATGAGCTGGTGGCATCTGCTTGATTCTTTCTTCCAAAGTCATTGGCCTTGCACAAAGAACTGGTAAGCATGTTTGCGAAGATGGGAATGGTCTGATGTTGGCATAGTTGGAGGAAAGGCTAAGGTCTCAAGGAATGTGTGGATCACATGGAGTTCTTTGTCGAGGTGGAGAGATGATGCTGTTAAAGGAATAATGGGGTTTGAGAGAGAGACACTTCCTGTTGATGTGAGTGCTAATGGTTTGTCCAAGAATGTTCCAACCTCCTTTACTAACCATAATCCACATCCTAATACTTCATCGATCCAGTTATCCACATCTTCTGTCATCTTGTCTTCCTCATCTCCAGGAACTAAGGGTTGGCATGATAAACCATCTGCTGCAGTGTGTCATTTTTCTGGTATGTGATGGAGTTTGAAATTGAAGAGGGAGATTCTGGTAATCCACCTGTTGACTGCAGCATTGGGCTGAATATCCAGGTTGCTCAACATTCCTTTAATATATTTGGTGTCTACTTCTATGGTGAAGGTTTTCAATCCAATAAGCCAGACTTTGGCTGCATGGAGTACCTGGAAGAGGCCATATAATTCAAGTTTCACTTGGGAATAGTGAGTTTTGCGTTCATTCCATGTGATAGAGCTGAAATGAGTGGGTCATCAACAATCATTATGGTCGAGCTGGAGGAGGATCCATCTACATGCAAGGTAGGAGGAATCTACTGCAAGAATCACTTCATTAGACAATGTGTAATTGATGGGTCATACAGCAGGGGAGGAAATAACAGCATCCTTGAGTTCCTACATGGCATTCTGAGCTTCTTGATCCCATGTGAAGGGTACATTTGCGCAGGTGAGACTAGTGAGAGGACATGTGATGCAAGAGTAGTCTCTAATCCATGTGCAAACAGTACCTGCAGTACCTAGGAATGCTCATATTTTGGAATGAGTGGTACATGCTGGCCAATGCTGAATTTTGGCAATTTTGGCTGTATCTGGGGTGTGTCCTGAGTAGGAACAGAGTTGTCTGACAACAAGGACTTCTGGAACACAAAGGAAAAGCTTCTTAGCTGAGACCTTAGCACCTGCATGTCGAAGGCAATGAAGAACGTGATTTGCATCAACACAGTGTTCCCAGACAAAATGACATATTCCAGGGTTACTTGGGAGATATTCATATGAACAATCAGGAAGCTCATAGCAAGTGCAGGGTCCTAAAACATTAACATCATCCTGGAAGTTGGGAGCAATTTCAATTTTGTGCTGGAGGATGAAGGCAATGTCATTCTGGAAGATCGCAGAGGAGTCTGTCCACCCTTGAGGTAGGACTGTGAGTCGAAAGGTGCCTAGTTGTGTCTGGGATGTGGTAATGTCACGAGATTCTTCCACTAGGGCTCAATGGTTGAATCCAACAAAGAGATCCATCATTGAGTAGATAGTGCATCCTGCACATTGCTCCACAAAGAGCTCAATATAAGGCATGGTAGCTGCATCCTTGACAGTAACAGAATTTAGCTGTTGCAGGTCATGAATGATATGCACAGAGCCATTCTTCTTTGCAATGCAGAACCAACATGACTGATACAAGCTATTGGATGCTTCATATACTCTGGACGCAATTTTGGACTTAATCAATTTGATGACTTTGTCTTTGATGCCAGGGGGAATGGGAGGTTGATGATGAGTCCAAGGGATGTGCTCAATGGTGGGAATGATGACTGGGGGGAAATAGTCATCTCAAGAGCAGCCCTTTTCCATTTCATCCCAAGGCAAGACAAACTCATTGTTCATCAAAACATGCACCACAAGCTTTTGTTCTTCTGGAAGTAGAAACTCATTTTTGAAGATACCAAGTTCATTCATGTAAGCCTGCATGAGGCATTGCCCAGGTGTAAACTCTGGGGGAATGTGGGAGAGGGCAGGAAGGGATGCAAGAGGGTCTTCTGGAAATTGACAGATGATCCTCACGTATGCCAGCATTGTCATGGAAACTGGTTTCACCTTATTGGTGACCTTTTTGTAGGCAAAAGTGCAGTGGAGTGAGTTGATATTGAAGCTTTCTTGAAGAAGGAATTCAGAAAAGGCAGAGTATGAGGCAGAGGAGAGGGGGAAAGGAGGGTTGGAGTGATTTGATGACATGGTGAGTATCCATTGAATTTTTTGGCAGGACAATTTGCTAGCATGGTAAATATCCATTGAACTCATTGGTTGGATAGGTGGATTGGAAAGAGTTGATTGTTGGATCAAAAAGGCTTCTGAAATGACTGCAGTGGTGAGGATGAGGGATAGATGTGGCCAAGGACGGGGAAGAGTTTCAATAGTGCAAATGTTGGAGCTATTCATGGGGTCTCAGATCATAATATATACTTTGTCCACATTCTCGACCTTAGATAAATGAACAAGCTTCTGCCAGGGTCATCCCAAAAGTTAATGGTAGGGTGTATCCAGCACAACATAAGCATGAGCCCAACTTTTGATACCTTCAACCTTTATTTCTGACATCTCAACACATCTTCCCATCTCTTGGGCTCCTCCATTTGCAGTCTGCATCCTCATATGAATCTGCTCATTGCGAGGTGCATGAGTTTTTCTCTGGATGTCTTCTTGTATAACAACAATCTCTGATCCTTCATCAAGTGGTCCTAGCTTGGAATGGACTCTGTTGAGTAAGACCCAAAGTTCTTAAAGGGGTGTAGCATGTTCAACCTGAAGGGGAGGGATAGCAGAAACGACTATGCTTGCTGATACAGCTGGAGTAGATGTGGGAACTCAGTGCATGCAGCAATGGTCTACTGCTTCCTTCCGTAGTTCAGGACTGATGGCAAGGAGGTCTGTGATCATTAGGTGAGGTACTACCATCTCTAGGATACCCTTGAAAATGTGCTGAGTAGCATCTGGTGTTGTGGCTTTTGATTCATAGGTGAAGGCAGGAGGTTTCTTAGCTTCCATTACAACAGGTATGGGGGCTGCATCAATTTGACATGTGTGCTGGATGTTCATTGAGCTAGGCTTAGGTTCTGTGTGAGGGTCCAAGGAGCCAGATGCTTTAGCTTTGGTGTGAGTCACTGCATTAATGTCCATTTGATAGTCTTCATTGGAGTTGTCCTTGACAGTAACTACAATAGCATGGTTTTTTGTGACAGGGACACATTAAAGGAAGTAAGATTCTGATATGAAGGTGGAGGAGGGAATTTCGGCAGTAGGTTGCTCGTGATGTGTGTTCTTGAGAGGAATTGCATTTGATCTAGTTGCAGGTGTCATGGGTTGCCCAGAAGCATATCTAGCATCAATCATTTGTTTGAATGTATCATTTGCTAAGCGCTGTATGCAAGATTTGTCTGGGTATGCAAAGTATGGTCCATCCTGAATAATCCATCCTGCTCACAAATACTCTCCAGTGACTGAACAGACACACATAACATGTGCTCCTCTACAAAAGAAACATACAGTGTTGGCTTGATGGCCTGAGGATGAAGGAAGGGGAGACAGAGGAAGGTAAGGCAGTGGTACATGAGTGGAGACAGCATTGACAAGTTGGCGTGTTTTTGGGGGAGCCCATGCCCGCACTGCTGCAGGTGCCAAGCAGACAAGTTGGATATAGTACCTTAAATATGTGACATCGCCAATATGGAGACCATGCATCTTGCGTGCTAATGCTTCAACTTCGTCGATTGTGTTTTTGACAGGTGCTGGGGAAGACATGAATGTGACATGTTTAGTTTGTACTTTCCTTCAGGCATCTTTTCTTCCCTCTTTTTCGTCATCTGAGTCCCATAGAGCAGTGGTCTTGACTTTAGAAGCATGTGCCTCCCCTATTGTGCATATCCATGTTGCTATGGGTTTGTTGAGGTCGGCATCAAAGGCATCATCCAAAAATACAAAGTGTCCTGCTTTAAGAACTTCTTCAAAATTCATGGCCTCCATCCTTGAGTAGTTGACATCTTTGAGTTCCAGATGTCAGTCTATAGCACATTGAGCAGAGGCTGGTAGACCTTGCCAGAAGTACTGGTCTTGTTCTTACATGGAGATTTTGCTGTTTGCAACAAGCCAGTGTGCCACAGGGTGGAACTACCTGTAGTACTGTAGCAACTCCATTTTGGTTGAAATATCATTGTCGGCATTGCTAATAATGATATGCTTGAGATCACAAATTGAATACCGCTGACCTTTGGCTGCTCCTGAGTATTGTGCCAAGATACTTGTCTTGAAGATGGCAAAGTCCTTGCTTTTGTATCCCATTAATGTTACCCAGAAGCACTTTGTCTGGATATTGACATAATGGACAATTTTTTTGCACTTCTCAGCATCAGTAAGAGCACACGCTGATGCTAAATCTTCAAATAGTTTGAAGAACTCCAAGAGTTCTGAAGTTTTGCCATTGAATGATGGCACTTTGCTGGAATTGGCACTAGGCATGGCATTTATGCCTTTTGAGGTGTTGGACATGTTGGCTGGTAGTTGGAACAGTGCAGGAGGAGGTATAGCGGGAGGTGGGGGAATTACAGGTTGCAAATTTGTGGCTGTGGATGCATGAGCAGGAGGTATAGTTTTGTGAGGGATGAATTCAGGTTTGGGAATAGGAGGAACATTTGTCATGGCAAGGGTGGCTTGGATGATCACAGATTCAGAAGGAATTAGTGGGAGTGTAGGCGTTTCAGGATCGAATATGGCTGGCCTAAGGGTAAATGTTGGCTGAGTGGTTATGACTGGAAAGGGTGAATTTGCATGTGGGGGTAGATTTACAGTATCATCGTCCAATAGAGATGATTCTGTCAGTCTGTCTGTTGTGTCTTGGAAAGGTCTGGTCCATTGGTCTGATCTATAGTGGCAAACTGGGGTGATGGCAGGAGCGTCAAGAAATGGATTTGCTGTGGCAGAAGGAGAGGTGCTGAGGGCATTGTATGTGTTGGCCTGGCTTCAGTGTTTCTTGGTTAAAGTGTTCTTCGAAGAAGCCAGTGCAGGTAGCTTATCTTGTTGAAGGTGTAGCTGTGCATTAGGGTGGTAGTACTTTGTAATTGCAAGAAATCTAAGTTGGTCAAAAGACCAGGGTCTAGATGAGGAAGATCAGCAGATCAAAGATAGATCAATGGATTAAACTCAGGGTGCAAGGGTAGCTCAAGAGCAATTCTCCTCATGGTGGGCTCCAATATGTAAGGCTGACTTATAGTTTGATGGGGAATTGGAGCAGGATGACAAAGCTAACAAGACATGTCATTTTACAACATGAAAGCAAGACAAGTGACTAGGTAAGATTTTGAGGATAGAAGCTGCTGTCTTTGTTGTGCATGGAGCAGGAATCAATGTCTGGAATTCTGCTGTTCTGTAAGAACATACATGGATGTACTTATACATTTTGTGGCCATCTAACTAAGCCAGAATGGGCACTGAGAGCATGCAGTCCAGTGAAAATACTTTGGTGAGACAAGGAGATGGTGGAATGTGAGCATATGGTATGATAGCAGAGGAGAACAAAGAGGAATGTAACCACACAACTCAGATGCAAAGAGTTACGCTCTTCACATCAGTGAGTCACGTGGTTGGTGTTGAACACCTTGTTTTTGAAATGTGGTCAGTGCATAAAGGATATACTATCCTTACAAGACCTAAGATGTATGAAGTCTATAGAAGACTCAGCAGATGTTAATAGAACAATGCTGAGGTGGGAGAAAAACAAGTGGTGAGTACATAAGATCTATGGAGGATCTGTGGCTGGTACGAAGAAGGTGCTGTATAGTACATAGCAAGAGGCAAGAACAGTAACATATTGGGATATGAGGCTTATGTCAACACACCCCCTCACTGAGATACCATCCACAAGCCAGGTAAATGTTTCTTGAAGAGAGGCCATACAAGAGCCTTGGTAAAAATGTCCACAGTATTCATGTGCAAAGGTACCCATTTGAGCAAGAAAGCCCCCTCCTCAATGTGTTCATGAATGAAGAGGTAGTGAACATCAATGTGTTTTGAGCAGATGTGGTTTCTTGCCTCAGTAGAGAGCAAGATGGTGCCAGTATTGTCCATATAGACCAGGATGGGAAATGTGAGTGGCACATGAAGCTGAACGAGAAGGGATTTGAGCCAAAGACCTTCCTGGATGACATGTGTAACAGCCATGTATTCTGCCTCCATGGAGGAGAGCACATGAGTGGTCTGTTTCTTGGATATATGTGCAATGACATCCTCTGTAAAGAACCAAACATACCCTGAAATTGAGAGATGGTCTTCTGGGGAACTTGTCCAGTCAGTGTCACAATAAGCATGAAGATCTTCATTGATGCGAGCACCCCCATAATGAAGGTAAAGATTTTGTATGCCAAAGAGGTAATGAAGGAGGCACTTGGTAGAAGCATAGTGTGTGAGGGATGGGTTGGAGTTGTGCTGAGCAAGGGAGTTGACTGCATATAAGATGTTGGGGCAAGTGCATACTGCAAGGTACAAAAGTTCTCTAATGAGTTTTCTGAATTTGCTAGGGAGGTTCTCAATAGGGTCATAGATGTCATGCAGTTTGCCAAAAGGATGATGGGAATTGAGTGGGAGACAAACAGGATTGCAATCCAGGAGCTCATACTCATTGAGTAAGTAAGTAATGTACTCGCCTTGATGCATCCACAGCTGACAAGTTGCCAGGTCACACTCAAACTATATACCCAGAAACTTTTTGATGGGACTCATGTCCTTAATCCCAAATTGCCCATCTATCTTTCATTTGACAAGTGTGAGAAACATGGAGGAGTTGGAGGTGCTGAGGCTGTCATCAATATGGAATCCAATGATGCAAATAGTGTGTAAGCCAGAGATGACCTTGTCAAAGAAAAACACTGCATGATCAACAGCACAGTGAGAGAAACCTAGCTCTGTTATGATGACATGCACCTCCTCATACCATTCCATTGTGGATTGCTTGAGTCCATAGATGGTACAAAGCATGCGCCAAACTTGAATGCACCAGTCTCCATCCTCGAAACCTTTCAGCTGCCTCATATACAGCTCCTCTTTGAGCACACCCCATAAGAATGCTCTCTTCACATCAAATGAGTCAAGATCCCAACTATTCTTGCTAGCAAGCACTGCAATAATGTGTAGTGAGGCAGTCTTGATGACTGGAGCAAAGGTGGCACCATAGTAGATACCAGGGATTTGAGAAAATCCCTGAGTGATAAGATGTGCCTTGAAGACAAGGCTGCCTTTGTTGTCCTCCTTAAACTCTAACACCCACTGGTTTCCTATCGCTTGGCGTCCCTCAGGAAGTGAGGTGAGCTTGTAAACTTCCATCTTAGTCATGATCCCAAGCTCCTTCTTCATTGCTGTAAGCCATTCCAAGCAGTCTGGGTGCAACATTGCTTCCTTGTAGGTGACTGGAGGGATCTTCATATTGTAATCTATACTCATAGGATTACGCTTGTGATCACTGCAGATTGTGATATTGGCTTGCTCCTTAATGACAACATTAGCGAATACTTCAAGTATGTCTACGTTGGGCTCGATCTCCTCCAGATTTTCCATTGAAATGTCTGATGTGGCATCTGTTGTTGAATCAGAATGTACCCCCTTGCTCAAGGGAACCACCCTTGCACAATGTTTATGGACGTCCTGTAGGGCAAGAAGACATGCTTGAGAGGCAGCAAGACCTTCCTGGAAGGCACAACTAGCCTCAGTGAGTACATAAGAGCACACTGATCGGTAAATGGGAGGAGGTGATAAAGGAAGAGCTGAAGATAGAGTTGCAACAGTGCCAGATGAGGGAGTGGGTACGGACAATGTAGGACATTCAGATAATGCAGGTTTGGTATCGGATTTGTCATCTGAGTCAGAGGAGTAGCTGGTACTAGGCATGTTTTCATCAAAGATGACATTGCAGGTAATAAAAAATGCACTGGTATCACAATCACAGAGACGATAACCTTTAGTACCCTCAAGATAGCCAATGAAGATCACATAGCATGAGTGAGGACCAAGCTTGGCCCGCAGTTCAATGGGAATGCGTGCAAAACAATGTGCCCCAAAGACACAGAGATGTGAGAGGTCAGGCTGATGACCATTTATAAGCTCAAAGGGAGTGGTATTGGCAACTGGGAGTGCAGTGGATTCTGACCTGTTTCATAAGTAGCAGGCCATCAAGACAGCCTCACCCCACATGTTAGCAGGAAGGTGAGCAGTCTCCAACATCATGAATATCTGTCCTTCCAATGTGTGAATAGCCCTCTCAGCCTTTCCATTCTGCTGGTGTACATAGGGCACTGAAAGCTGCCTCTCTATGCCTGCATCCTGCAGGGCACATGTGAAATCACCACTGATGAACTCACCTCCATTGTCAGAATGGAAGACTTTCACAGTGCATCCAATGTGATTTTCCCATTGAGCCTGAATAATGTGCCACACCTCCAAGGCCTGATCCTTGCTAACAAAAAGCTGCACATTGAGAAGGTTTGTGTGGTCATCAAGGAAGACAATGAAATGTAGTTTGCTATGGGGAGTGATAACTGGGAATGGACCACACAGGTCAGAGTGCACAAGATCAAGCATAGCCTTTGCCTGAGGCTCAGTGGAGGAATGGTAAGGGCAATGAGGGTGCTTAGCAACAATGCAGGACTCGCAATGCTGCAAAGGTGTGGTGTTGGTGACAGTTACACCTTTGGCCACAAGGGGAAGGCACTTGATGGCATCACCACTGGGATGACTCATACATGTGTGCCAAAGGTCCCATGTCACAGGGACACATGCAAATGCTATAAGTTCCCATGGCAAGGAAAGAGAAGCATCTGTTGGATGAATAAACTGCAAGTCCAAGAAGACTAGCTTTCCTGTCATGGGTATCTCCCCAATGCACTTCTGCTGAAAGATGAGCTGACAATGAGCAGGTCCAGATAGGAAATTCACCATTTCAGCGAAGTGCTGTCTGGCATGTTCAAAGATGCTGATATAGTGAGAGATGTCATCTGTATCTTTGAGCTTCTCAGCAAAGAGCTGCGCTCATGGCTTGAATTGGGAACTGATGTCTAACCTCCCAAAGTGTGTAGCAAGGACATCCCATTGCTGTTGGGCAGTGGAAGACTCATTTAGAAGTCCTTGGACAACAGACATGAGTTTTGGCAGATAATCCCTTTTGTCTGTGCATCCTCTTTGATCCAGTCTAACATAGCTTGCTTCTCAGCAGCAGTGGGACTTCCAGGGTTTGCAGGTGAGGGCATTACAGATGCATATTCTGCAAAGTTGTTGGGATCTATACCAGTGCTACAATGGTTCCAAAGCCCTTTGCCTTGCAGTGCAAGGACTACTCCTCGACACCAGCTAGGATATTCATCTGCACCCTTCAATTCAACAATGTGATCATACTTCCCCATTTTAGAGAATGATATGTTGATTTGCAATAGTTATAGAATGCAAGTATTCAAATGAAGAATGGGATCTTGAATGTTTTCATTTTTTGTGAGCTTAAAATTTGACTTTGTGAATTCTGCACTTGGCTAGAGTGCAGGGCTCATAACCTGTACAAAGTCTATAGAAGACTCAGCAGATGTTAATAGAACAATGCTGAGGTGGGAGAAAAACAAGTGGCAAGTACATAAGGTTTATGGAGGATCTGTGGCTGGTACAAAGAAGGTGCTGTACAGTACATAGCAAGAGGCAAGAACAGTAACATATTGGGATACAAGGTTTATGTCAACATAAGGTATACACTACAGTAGATCTGATATGAATATGTGTTGTTGTTGTGTCACTATTCATCAATATGTGAAAATTGTGCATTTCCAGTCAAACAATAGTAGTATATTTCTGAGGTCATACAGAGGCACTGCATTTGAGCTTCACCCACTGTGGTACATACCTTTCCAGCTGGCATATGGAGCACCCTCCATATGGTTCATTGCATGGCAAACTTAACAGATAGGTGATCTCACTAGGATAACACTTGGCTGTCATTAAGATTAGCGTCATAAACAAGACAAAATCAGATGCATTTCGGGCATACAAGAAGATGAATGTACATAAGCAGCTTCAGGGGTTATCTAGACTGGGGGCCCGCTGGAATTATTACGATCATTGAAGTCAGGCGTTGATGTTCTTACGGAATACCGTGGAGATTTCTCGGAGGTTGCGTATTCAATAATGAATTGATGACTGTTCGTGATAAGAAAAATGAGTACCCTGCGGCCTATTGGCGGGGGAGGACAAGGGAAAAACGTCAGCAGGATGTCAACATGGTCAGTGGACTCCTGCAGAAGGGGACTCCGTATCACATAAACAACGCTCTGACCCGATCAACGAACAGGTTTCGCTGACAGCCAAGGTCCTGCAGGGTTCTGCTAGATAGCGCGTGTTCCATACATACCGCAATCAATAGAAGCTGTCATGCAGCGTTCAACGGTGACATAAAAGGTAGCGAACGGGTCGCAATCCAACAACAGGGAGCAGCCAAAAATATCACCAACTTAGATGTGACTTACAAGTAAGGGTAGGGGAAGAGGGATGTTCGATTCAACTTTCAAAACCTCCACGGAATTGCAATTAAATGGAGGTATTTCTAGATAAAATCATGACCAGTATGTTAATTGGATAGACGCTTGTATTTGATTGAAAAATTTTAACGATTGGTAGTTTGCAAACCCCGGATAGTGCCGACCTGCTGGAATGTGGCTCGGTACATGTTCAGCACCCATTAAGAAGTACCCTTGTTGTCAATAGGGTATGACTTGCCATAGCATCGCCTGGTTTCTCGATACGCGAGCTTGAGATTTCTAAAGGAGCGAAATAGTCCCCATCACATATATGGGAGCAGATCTACGGTGATTGAAATACCACACCCTATCTGTCAATACGCACGGAAATTAGTATGAACTCATAAGGCTCACCTCAAACCTAGATATCAGTTGCGTCGATAACTTACAATATGAAATATTGTTACAAGTGATGACTGGCTAGACGTAGCTTATTTGTTCTTCTGTTTGGCCTTGTATAACGTTGGCAAACAATTCCCTTCAATCTGTTGAGTTCTATTTCATATTTCCTGTATGTACGTACTGCAGAGGTGACTAGTACTTGTATTACAATATTCCTCTTGCAGAGACGCTTGTGTCACGGCTTCCTGAGGCTCCAGCTCTGGATGTCCGTATCCGCCCCTCTGTCAAACTTAAAGCTTCCCAAATCGGTTGCTTCCGAACCTTACCACCGATCGCCTCCTGCACTCTGACAGAGGTAGCGATTACACCTCCCCCGTTCCATCATGTAAGCCATAGTGCATGACCTGCCTGAGAACACAGACAATCGAGGTAAGTAGCATGTAGGATCATCATTTCAAGAGTTCGTTTTGGGGCAGCCCCTCGCATTCACCCCACCGTCATGATGGCCTCTTTCGTTCGCAGGCCCATATAATTCCTCAACCTTGGCATTGCCTGTCCCGCATCATCACGGGCACATCTATTTGCCGCTTTGCCGAACCCAGCCCTTTCCTGGCCATTGATCCGAAAAGTCAAAATATTGCTTTTCGGACTAATGTGCCGGTGTCCGAGTCCCTGACGGCCATCAGAGCGCTGTCTTCATTATATGCACTCAGGAAACTCAGGAATGCCACAAACTAGCTCAATATCAACGTAAATTTGGGCTTGTGTTTGTCCGATATCCCGATTTATCATTCACAAACAGGGTCGTACTTTCTCGGGATCATGAGCTCGAGATTATCAACCCGACCTAACTATGCATTTAGACAAGGCTCAAATCGGCCAATGGCCTATCTCTGTACCAGTGTGGGCTCGTGACTTTCCTAGTCATGAGAGAAGTCGTGCCACTATCACCTAGACCTTTAAAATGGCTGGGAAATACAGCTGAAAACCCTCAGTGCCCTGCAACATTCACCACAAGCTCATGGCAACCATACAAGAATCAGAGAAATATGACATCATTAGCTCTCCATCGACAATGACCCGTATGTTCGAGGACGACGATAAATTTCTTGCAAGTGCTCTTTCGATTTGCCTCCTTTAACCTCAATCAACATTATTGTTAATGAGCAACAGGTGACCTTCAAGGATAATGACACACGAGATCCCATGAACTTCTCATACAAAACGAAGTGGGCGATCACATTGGTGGCGTGTGCTTTTACTGGGATAGTCGGTAATGCAATCTACGCCATGGAGCGACCAAAGGGTTGACAGAGTCTCGTGCCTCTAGCTGCAGCATCGTCCTCTTTTTCTATGGGTTATCAGTCGATGATGCGGGACCTAAATTGCACTCAGTTCCAGGCTACCGTCGGATTAAGCCTGTGGTCAATCGGATTTGGGACGGTTCCTCTCATTACTTCGTCCTTCACGGAGGAGTTCGGTCGTCTGAATATATACATCGTCTCGTCATTTGGATTTATGCTTACAGAAATAATGATTGCCCTGTAAGTTCATTTTTTCGCAAACGTGGCACTGGTATACTATCTGTTACAGGTCACCGAACATACAGACCGTCATGCTTGGACGTCTGCTTGGGGGCGCATTTGGCTCAACAGGCGCAACCTTGGTGGGCGGTTCGGTCGCCGACGTATGGAAGCAACATGAGTTAGGCATTTGAGATTTTCACTTGTTTGATCGCTACAGCTATTTTCACAGGCGTGGACAACCTATGGCGTTCTTCGCTCTCGTTGCTGTGGCTGGAACAGGTCTTGGGCCTGTGATTGCTAGTGTAATAGAGTCAGATCCTCGCCTTGGATGGAGATGGATTCAGTGGGTTCACGTTATGTTAGTCCCTTGGAACATATCATGTATGTCGGATTGACTGAAGTTTCCAACAGGTTTACAGGGGCTTATTTCATCTCTGTCGTGTTGTTCATGAAGGAAACACGCGCTACCATAGTTTTGACCCGTTTGGCAAACAAGAAGCGAAAAGAGACGGGAGATGATAGATACCGAGCGAAAGCAGAAATTGAAAAACAAAACTTGGCCAATTTAATCAAAATTTCCTGCACACGACCAATATGTCAGCAAATTTCACCCATGATCTACACAGAGCAGCTGACATTTTATTTGTTAGACCTCTTGCTGACGGAGCCTATCGTCCAGAGTTTCAGCGTAGGTTCTACGGCTACCTTTGAGAGACAAAGCTAAACGGAAGCGTTTCTTTCACGCAGTTATGGATCGGCTTTACATGGGGCGTTGTCTTTGCCCTTGTGGAGTACGCCGTTCCTTGTTGTTTTACTTACCATCTAACCCAGGTTTAGGTCTGTCTCCGCTGAGTTCCAGGCGGTCTACGGATTTAATGTGCAGAACACGGGATTTGTTTTCGGCGCACTAATGTGAGTCAAAAGATTCTAGAACTTGTGATGATGATTTACCATTATCTGGCTTAGATTTGGGAGCTTCATTGGATACTTCGCCAACATCTATCAGGAAAAGTTATACCAGTAAGCATATGCTAGCTATATTGCGCAACTATGGATCATCGACCTATTCGAATTAGAAAACATTTTCTTCGGAAACGTCAGGAAGCGCGTCTTTATCTTCCTTGTGTTGCAGCACTCTTCATACCAATCGGGATTTTCATCTACGCTTGGACAGCAAGACCGGAAGTACATTGGATGGCGCCAGCAATCGGTCTCACCGTGAGTCCTACGCATCTTCGTCACAGTTGCGAGACTGACATTTCTTAAGATATTCATGTCCGGAGGATTTGTGATTTACATGGTGGTATTCTTGTATCTCGCAGACTGGTAAAAACATTTTGACCTGCGCGGTTGAATGAAAACTCATCAATATCGTAGCTATGGGACATACGCGTCGTCAGCCATTGCGGGCCAGAGCCTGTGTCGTGAGTTCATCTCTTGCACGCTCAAATGCTTTTTGATGTTTATGAATTGCTAGGAAATTTGTCCGCATCAGCCTTTCCTCTTTTCACGACACAATTGTTTGCTCGCTTGACGCATAGATGGGGTCTGACCCTATTCGGCTGCGTAGGTGCAGCGCTAGTGCCTATACCATGGGTAAGACAGAACTGGCTACCCGTTAAGTCCTTGTTAATTTGCGCAGGTACTTTTCTTTTATGGGTCTAGGATTCGTGCTAGAAGCAAGGTGTCACGAAAAATTTTAGAGGAAGAAGAGCTGCAAGATAATATGGAGAAGTGACTGGACATTGTGGAGGAGCGAGAATGATATCATCCATAAAAATACAGAATAGTGAAGGAAAGCGTGCCAGCGCTATGAATGTTTCCTATGTAGATTCACTTGTACTTAAATCTGACTGTGCAACTTGAAGATCTTGGACCGATAATGAGGACTGAGCGAGTGATGCCCGCGGTACAACTGGTCCTGTGCCTTCCCATCCTGGTACTGGCAAGCGTCCCTTGGCAAACTCCACCCGCTGGAAATAAATTGGTGACAGAAACCCTTCGTTGCCATCTGTTAGGACGACACCATTGGCGGACAAGTAGAACAGAACACCATCATCAAGAGCTTTCTGCACATCAACAAAAATAAAAATCTGCGAGGAGCTGCGCATCCCTATGATAGAGCGTAAATCGGAGAACCCACGTAAATGCGGTTCTACCTACCGCTCATGACGTTGTCTCCCGGAATGCCTTGGGCAAGGTGAACGTGATTTCGCTTCATTTTGGATAGGCCTTGTGTAGCTGACAGATGTGTTGGAAGGACAAACCATCTCATAAACGGGAATTTACCTATTGACTCCCAGGCCTTAAGTGTCGTGCCATGGACAGCCATTGGTATATCTGATGCAGATGTAATAGGTTGCGCGTCCAGCGTGACAGTCTGTGATCGAGATATTTAAGCTAAACATTCGTTTGACTATAAGTTATGTACCTTCAAGGAATGCCCCTGATTTGCCCTGATCCACCATATGTCGGATGGCGAGTCAGATGTCCGAGGCTCTGACAGAAGGTGAAATCGCTGCTTTTGATCTTTTCTAACGATCTCTTGCAACTGAGAGAAATTAACATCTCTGAACATGGGGTTCGAGAGCTATCCGAAGTGGTCAATGCTACAAAACGTCCACAGCCTGAGGCCTCATACAACTCACCACATCCAAGACTTTGGCATACCCATCATCTCTCATATATAATCCTGCATTATTTGCCCCATGTCGTAGCAGCCAGCTCAGGCTTTTCGATACACGTACCCGTGGGTCATCACGAGGGTGTCCCCTAAGCCTTGGAGATGGTCCCTTATTTCTACTCTTCTCCGCCTGTTTAAGCTCTTGTGTGATATCCATGTATCGTGTCCTGTGATACGATTGTGTTCGTTGCACTGAGTTATTAACAAAAAAAAGTTGTCTGTTTAGAGGGAAGATGATGAACGTCCGCATTCAAGCAGATTCCGGCAAATAAATCCAAAATGAAGCCACTGGTTTGCACGCATGAGTCACGCGCCGTGCCTGCACGCCAGCTGGCGGTCTACACGTTAAGCGCCTGAACCCCGCGCTAATAACAAAATGGTGATTTCAGTGTCAGCACCTTGATGCAACCGCCTGGAGACGTTTTTCATGAAGAGACCTATGTCTGCAAGCAACCCTCGCCCATCTTCGCGTCTGGCTGGCCTGAAATCCTACATTTCCCAACAAAACCTTCGCACGGTTATACCTACTCGTCGAGCGCTCAGACCAGGAGAGAGCGGTTATGTTGATGGGCAGACGACGACGCAGAGCTGGAGTCAGTGGGCGGGTCAGAAAATCAGACGAGGTGCATCAGATGTGACAACCATGGACGAGATGATTCTATTTCCTGGCTGGGCATCGCGGTGTCTTGCGAGTGAACATGAGGATGAAAGTAAGTAACTCTCTTGCTGTGTTAGCCTCGTTCGGCTCAATGGCCTGCTTTTTGCAGATGCATTCGACTTGGTTGTTTATGTCTCGGGCTATGCGACGAAACGCAGGTCTCCAGAGTTTCTTACCCGCTCCCAGCGTGCGTTTCTGAGACTAGCTAGAGGTGCGCTCATTTGAGATCCTGGCATAACGCTGAGCTGAAGTCTTTATCAGGTTATGCATCTCTACCCAAACTACCGGGCCAACAGTCGTCCGTCAAAAGATCAACTATGATAGAAATAGATGGCATCAGGTTACCCCCCCGTCCAGACGAAATAGCAGATGACTTCGAGATGGAACTAGACAAGGAATTCGAGCACATGAGGGATCCACAAGTGCCTCAACTTACTGAAGAACCATATGAATCTGAGTCTCACTCTCAGCCGACACCTTCACATTGCGACACGTCAGCACCGTTTGTGAGTGCTTTACTCCAGAAACAACACAAGAACCTTGAGGCGCGTCTGCGACCATTTTGGTCATCCGCATTATCATCCCGCACTGTCCAAATATCCATTTTTGCTGTATCTACTACACGAGGCGGCATCGAGTCGAAACGTGACACTCTCGCGGATGGTCCGCTGTGCACTGAACATGTGATTACTGGACCAGATGGTGCCTTCGCAAACCCATTCAAGATTCCCTGGCGGGATTTATCTAGGCATCCCATAGCAAAGCAACCATCGGAAGGATCGGAGGTAGAACATGAGCTACTCGTTTCCGCGAAGCTTTTACCTGAGCCTGCGCCCACACCCGCATACCTGTTTCACACAGACGTTCCAAGGAACATTTCGCTGGTCGTTCCAATCACATCTTCACCCATCCATGTGATAACAGACATAGATGATACTGTCAAGCTTTCAAATATCACGAGCGGCGCTCGTGCCGTCTTCCGCAATGTTTTTGTTAAAGACCTCGAGGAGACGACTATTCCAGAGATGAGGATATGGTATCAGTCAATGTGGGAGCGAGGTGTTCGCTTCCATTACGTCGTGAGTGCTATGCCACATCTCATGGTATACTTATGTTCATGACCCCCGCAGTCTAACTCTCCCTTTGAACTCCTCCCAGTCATCAAAGAATTTTTGCAGATATCCGACCTCCCGCAGGGATCTATTGCCCTTAAATCTTATAATGGTAGATCCTTTTTCAATGCCCTTCTTTCTGATCCCGCCACCCGCAAGCGTGCAAATGTGGTTGATGTCCTTGATGGTTTTCCTGACTCGAAGTTCATCCTGATTGGGGATTCAGGCGAGCAAGATCTGGAGCTGTATGCATCCATCGCCATGGAGCGCCCCCAGCAGATTCTTGCTGTGTTCATCCGAGATGTACACGACGCGGTGCTTTCGGACGCTACGGGTAGTTTGATGAGTGTCACATCCACGATGGCTCCCGAGCCAACCAAGAAGACGAGCTTGCCAGCACAACGCCCTGTTACCCGTCCACACCCCCTTCGTTCGATGTCTGACCCGGACACTCAGAAAGAGTTGGGACCGTATGTGGCAAAACCGGGGCCATCCGTAAAGAGGAGGCCCACCTCCAAATTTTCTCTGCCTCCTCAATCATTTTCCTCATTTGATATTCCCGCAAATACAAATATCAAAACCAAAACGAGAATGTCAGTAGACTCTATAAGCTCAACTGGGTCGAGTTCCAGCTCTTTGTCTTTGCGCAACTTCAGACGAGCGACTGGTCAGACGTTGCCGCCGATGACGGAGGCGGAGAAGAAACGTTTCGAGCTGCAGAACCGCGTAAACAAAGCGAGATTGATGGTGGGGTCTGACGTCGTTCTGCGAGTGTTCAAGCTTCCAGAGGAGTGTGTAGAGACCGAGCGGCTTCTAGAGCCACTGAAAGACAGGATCAGGAGACCCACGGAGTGAGGGATATGGCCTAATTGCATCGAGCTTTCATGTACGGGTAATAATAATCCGCGGGTATATGGATACAGTCTGTACGTAGACTACGAGGTGATAGACACGGACTTTTCTCTTGTATTTGGCTGATTACGCGAAGCCAATTGCTTGTCTAGCTCAAGCATATAACCACTGAGCTCCTGAGGCAAGATGTGAGACACGTGTCAATCTGGGTATGGGAATGGTTTACAGTGTTATTAGGCTCAAATTGAAGGCCGAGAGAAATGGCATCTTTGGCCTCTTCTATGTGACCCATCCCGACGAGTGCCTTTGCTTTTCTGAAATGACCTTTCGGCCATTGTCTCCGGACGGAAATGACGGTCTCGGCGTCAACGAGCGCGCCGAGGTAGTCACCGAGCTCAAGAAGAGCTGCTGAGCGGTTGGATACGACAGTCGAGAGCTCTTCTCGTAGTATTGCGGCACTTTCCCAAGCTGGTCTCTGCACGGCTATGCTTGCTGCCATATTGTATTTTGAGAGCGCTTCTTTGGTCTTGTTGAGTTTATATAGGTTCTGTGCAAATAGTCAACAGAATATGGATATGTAAAGTCAGAAGACATACATTGCCCTCATCCTTCATATTGGTCACTGCCTGCGAGAGTTTTTGCTGCACAACAGTTGGAGGAGGTGGACAACGCAAGGTAGGGTTCGTGACAAGAATTTTCGAAACACGATTGAGAGCAGTAAAGTCTACGTTGCATTTCTTGCACTTTTCTAGCTTGTGCGTGTTGCAGAAAGCGAATGCAGTACTCGGACCTCCTACTGCTATGTCTACAGGCTTAAAATCGGCATCGATGCGAGCCTGCATGACTGGGTCTGGCTGTGGAGTAGGCATGACCTGTTGAGCAGGCTGCGGGGGGTGTGGGTGAGCATGCGAATGTTGGCCTGCCGGAGCTTGCTGAACTTGCTGAGACATTTTAGTTTTGTGCTCGGCGTAAGTAACAGTCTATAGAGCTACGTTGACGTGACCGAAAAGGTAAGTGGCAGTACGTGAGAACAATTAACCATTTATGGTAATTTATTAGTCAGCATCTGTGAGCTCCGGAATTTTTTATCAAAATTGTGGTTGCTCAGCTTTCTTTCTTCATCCACCAACATCGGTCCTTCTCTAGAACATCAACGACAGAAAAAAAGAACGGTCAAGTTCATCATTTCGACTTAATATGACCAATGGAATTGTAAACGGCAACACAAGTCTAGAGACTCAGTTTGGTACGCGCTTGCTCATATATTATCTTTGTACCATTCTCACCACACTAATATCCGTGCTTCAGCTTCTCTCGGCATAAATGGAGCGAAATCTGCATATGTTCCTCCTCATATGAGAAATGCGCAGCGCGCTACACCACCCCCGCCTCAATCAAACGGGTACGTCATTTCCTTTTGATTTCGTATCCTGTAATAATCAAGCGCTCGTACCTAGGACCGGCTGGAACGAGCCCCAAGCTTCTCCTCGCCGCGGATTTGAACCACTTCGAGGTGGTCCTCCCGACAAAGGTAGCAAAGATACTGCCTTTGTCGGTATTCCATTCAGCAGTCCCGCCCGCGGAGGTAGCAGTGCAAGTGATTGGGCAGGTCGCCCATCGAGCAATGGATGGACCGCTAGGGAACCTCGTGGAGATAGCCAACAGCGTGATTCTTCCGGATTTGGTGCCTGGCGCAATGGTCTTCATGTCGTCGGTCCTCGCAATCCGCGCATGGAGAAGGAGCTTTTCGGAGATCCGACTGATCCATCCAAGCAACACACCGGCATCAACTTCGAGAAGTATGATGATATTCCTGTCGAGGCTACAGGCGCTGGAGTCCCAGACCCCGTTACAGCTTTCACGAACCCCCCGCTAGACCCTGTTCTCTTGGAGAACATCGCATTCGCTCGTTACACTACTCCGACTCCCGTTCAAAAGTACTCCATTCCCATCGTTGCTGCTAACAGAGATTTAATGGCTTGTGCTCAGGTGTGTATTTTTCCTTGGGTAATTTGTAGGCGCTGACATCGTACTCTAGACTGGTTCAGGCAAGACAGGAGGCTTTCTCTTTCCTATTTTCTCCGCCTCTTTCGCTTCTGGACCTCGTGCCCCACCACCTGAGACCCCATCAATGGGGTACTCACGCTCACGTAAAGCCTACCCTACTGCTCTTATCCTTGCTCCCACCCGCGAGCTTGTCAGTCAAATTCACGAAGAAGCACGCAAATTCGCATACCGCTCATGGGTTCGCCCAGCAGTGGTGTATGGCGGTGCCGACATTAATCAGCAGCTGCGTCTGATCGAACGTGGCTGTGATCTTCTCAGTGCTACTCCTGGACGGCTGGTCGACCTCATTGAGCGTGGTCGGATCAGTTTAGCAAACATTCGCTACCTTGTCCTTGATGAGGCTGATCGCATGCTTGACATGGGTTTCGAGCCCCAGATTCGCAGGATCGTCCAAGGCGAGGACATGCCTGGCGTAGAGGATCGCCAGACGCTTATGTTTAGTGCCACATTCCCACGTGATATTCAAATGCTCGCACGAGACTTCCTGAAGGACTACATATTCCTTTCTGTCGGTCGTGTTGGTTCAACCTCTGAGAATATTACCCAAAAGATCGAGTACGTCGAGGACAATGACAAGCGCTCTGTTTTGCTTGATCTCCTCGCGTCTGATCCTCCTGGCGGGTTGACCCTCGTCTTTGTAGAGACCAAACGCATGGCCGACATGTTGTCTGATTTCCTCATGTCAAACCGCCTCCCTGCTACGTCCATCCATGGCGACCGCTCCCAGCGTGAGCGTGAGATGGCTTTGCAGACCTTCCGCACCGGACGTACTCCCATTTTAGTAGCCACTGCTGTCGCAGCCCGTGGTCTTGATATTCCTAACGTCACTCATGTGATCAACTACGACCTGCCTTCGGACATTGATGACTACGTCCACCGCATTGGTCGTACTGGTCGTGCCGGAAACACCGGTGTCTCGACTGCATTCTTTAACCGTGGGAATAAGAACATTGTCCGCGATCTTCTCGAACTTCTTCGCGAAGCTAACCAGGAAATCCCTACGTGGCTGGAGAGTGTCGTACATGAGACGACCTTTGGATCAAGTTTCCGTGGCGGGCGTGGCCGTGGAGGTGGTGGTAGCAGTGGCGGCGCTGGAGGTCGTGGTCGTGGTAGCAACCGCGATTACAGACAGTCTGGTTATGGCGGCGCCAGCAACTATGGTGGCTTCGGACGTGGCAACATGGGCTACGGCAATGCCCCTTCATACGGCGGCGGTGGAGGTTATGGTTCCGGTGGAGGTTATAACAACAATGGAGCAAGCGGGGGTGGATCCGGCTGGTGGTAAATGTACTGTCGCCATGCCCTAAATCCACTTACCTCCCACTCAATCGTATCGAATTCTTCTCGCCCTGCAGCTTCTCTCGGATCTCCTCGATTCGCCTCAATTTCGCACTTATGAAATGTCCCTGGTAACAACAAACTCCTTGCCTCATGCACTCAAACATCCATCTCGCTGTGTGTTTCGCTCTCTTTTCCTCTCTCCTTGCGCTGCTCTTTCAACCTGGTTTGTCTCGTTGCTCCTGCTCATCATGAAGACTATACGGCCTATCTTACATTCGTCGTCTGTGTTTCTATTGTCTCGGTGCGGTATGTCTACTCTTAATTCTCTCCCCAAAGCGCCACCCCCCCTCTCCGCATTATAGATAGACGTTTAACGGCGGGCCGTAGACATGAGCAGCATACATCATTTGTCAGTCGTCGTTTCGCGATATCCACTCATTTATTGGCATTGCGACGCGCGGTCGGACATTATTTGATATCCTCACGAGACACTTTTACTGTTAGAGCATCGCATATCCTGTACCGTAGTCTTTCCTGTCTTATTCTATCAATTCCTAGACGCCTTCTCATTGCAGGCTGTTTTACTCTCAAGCTCTGGTGAGACTCCGGAGGGTGCGAAAATGGATCGGCTGTCGTAGGCACCGACTCGTAGCTAGCAAACCGGTTGGTCTCCACGTCAGCACAAGGGCCAGCGCCGGAAGCCGTACGTATTTGAGACGTTCCCTCCTTCAATCTTTTTGCTTTAGACGCTACAGTTTACCAGCTTTATCCAATTATCTTTCAGTGAAATTCTGCCACAAGATGTATCGAGGATCGTCGCCCGCATCCGATGAACCGGAATTTCAACCGTTGAGGAGGCTTAAACCGTTACCTAAACGTAGACGCACCTCAGACGCGCCCATTCCAGCAGCAGACGACCTCATCCATCCCATGGCCGACATTCTCGGCGCAGAATCTCTCGCAGACGAACTCATTGCTCATGCTGACTCCTTCTCTCTTCAGTCTTACTACGCCTCTGTGTTCGGTGGCACCCGCAATGGAGAAATCCTTGATCTGAGCGCGGCGTACCAGCTCGGGAAAATGGGAAGGTCGGAGGAGGACCAGAGTGAGGGTGACTATGCGGATCATCTCCAGCAGC
>QLOO01001317.1:0-49360 GCA_003313855.1 Suillus sp. MG131 | reverse complement strand
CTGGCCCATCCATCAACATCAAGGATATATATATCATTGCCTTGCATGGGCCCACCTGTCTCCATCAGAAATAATATCACTCCTGGCCCATCCATCATCATCGAGGATATACATAACATGGGCCCATGGTCCGCTGGCCTGTCTAATACGGAGTTTGTCACTGAAGGGGCTCTCTGAGATGGGTCTCCCAAATATAATGCCATATCACATAGCTCCACTGTGACATTTCCAATACTCGCAACCTTGCCAATAGCAAACATTTGGTAAATCTTGGCCACTTAAAAGATGACTGCCCCTAAGATGTGTCTTGAAGTCATCTAGTGGACCTTCATATCCACAAGTCATATTTTTTCCAATAAGCCAGCTGCAAGAGAATGTAGCAGATGAAGAGTGGTGTGTTCTGGGGGTATGAGATCCATGGGGATGCTGGTAATCCCTGCAAGAGTGCAAGTTACCACTAGGCAGATCCTGATGTGGCTGGCTGGGTTGTGGACAATATAAAGGGTTACTTGTATTTATTCCATGACCTATATCAGGATGTGTAAATGTTGTAGCTGAATGTGAAGGTGCTATAGACAGGCCTGGCTGTTCTAGTACACAAGAACTAGCTGGTGACAAATCATAGGTGGCCTAGTCCTTGTATTGTGGCCATGAGCCATAATATGCCTTAGGATGGTGGGCAGATGAGTCAGAGTAGTAAGATGGTTCACATTGGTGGGAGGATGGCTCACAGTAAGAGCTGGATGGCTCACAGTGGGGGCTGGGGGATGGCTCACAGTGGTCACTAGAGGATAACCCATAGTAGGAGCTGGAGGATGGATCTCTAAGCAAGGCATACAGGGATGGATGAGTATAGCCACTTAGATCCTGGCTGTAAATAGGGATACTCGTAAGCAAAGTGACTACTCATAGATGGTGAAGAGGGACATACACTGGTACACTGGTTGATAGGATTGTGGGAGACTGCCTCCTGTAACTGAAGTTTTGGGATACTAGGTATTGACACCTTCCTGTGCCATGGTGTTGTGGTACTGGGCACCATGACAGCTTGGTGGGTTATGGATAATGCTACCTGAACTAGACTGAGGCACTGGATATGCCAGGGGAATAAAAATGTTACAGGACTGGTAGGGGATGGAAGTGGCAATTGTACAATGGTCTTGCGGCCATGCTATATCACCCATCATGGTATGGGTGGTGGTAGCTTCATCTCTGTGGTAGGGAACATATCTGTTGGACAAAACATTCAGTTTTGTGTTGCTATAGTACGTGTAGTAGGTGGACACATTGGAAGGGTGGCTTAATGTATTGTTGGTGGGGTTTAAGGTGTTGGGTGAGGTATTGACATTCAGTAAGGTGGCAGTGCATGTCCTGCCAAGGGAGTGCAACATCCTGGCCTGGGGGTTAGCTGATGATGACGAAGAAGTGGGGGGGAAGTTAGAGTGGAATGACTAGTTACATTGTGAAATGTTTGTTATGAAATTTGGAGTAGTAAACTAACTTGAAGCTTGGCATTAGATTCTTGTCCCTCAAGCACTGTAGACGCCCAGAAACAGGTATGTGTAAGCTCAGTGCTTACAAGACGCTTACACTATCATATGTCATGTGACCGATCCCCTTATATTCAGCGAGATTACTATCTCAGAGATCAGACTCGGGTCTCGTACACACCACCACTTACTCATTAGTACAAGCTATAAGAATCCACAGTTTCAGCCTGTTACTCTTGTCTGATCCACTCAGTGTTCCTTGTCATTTCCCGGACAAGGTTCCACTTTTTTTTTAACAGAACCGAAACTCATGTTGTTTGCTTAAACGACTACTCCTTACCCTGCTGGGCTACCCGCCCATTACCAGACCTGTCAAACTGTCTTCCACACGAAGAAAACCCAGCATCTCTACCTCCTTGACCACACGACAACATGCAAGGAACCAAAGACGACGTCCTTCTCCCAAACCACCATTATCATCCTCACCCCCCTTGATATCAGCAGCTTTGAACACAGCGCCTAATACGCATGTCGCTCCCACAAACCAATTCCATGACTCCTCCTCAGATTCCTCCTCAGACCAGACACATATACTGCCCCCTCGCTCCCACAAAATGACCAAAACCACTGTTGTGGAGCAATCCACTCCCAACAAGCCACCCAAGCTGATGCCAGGTGAAATCACACCCCAAGTCACTCATGATTGGGAAAATGCCTGCGAAACATACTTCCTGCACAAATCAGTCAATGCTGTGGACCAGGTTAGAATGATAGCATTTGGGATGTTAGACCCACGCTTACATACCTGGTACCTCACACAACGAGCTGTTCTTGACGCAGGAACATTCTCAGAATACATGACCACTCTCAGAGGCGCATGGCTTGAAAGCCACTGGGCCAACAAATTACACAAGAAAGTTCTGGGTTCACACCAAGGGAACCGCCCATTCTACAAATGGGCCCTAGACATGCAAAACCAGAATGCACTACTTTTCGGCAACCCATCGTACCTCTCTGACGCTCAGATGAGGAACCAGCTTGAAGCTAATATTTGCGACGAACTCACGGTTCCTGTATTGAGGGCAAAGCTCGCTGACGATCTTACTTTAAAGAATTGGATTGAAGAAGTGAAACACCTTGACGACGAATGTCTCAAGGATCTCGCGGCTCACAGGAAAATTGCTGAAGAGTTACATAGATCCAAATGCGCAACAGCCTACACGAACAAGTCCTCATCCTCATCCAAACCATACAACCCATCATCTTCACACCTAGGAGCTCTAACCGAAACCAAATGCGCATTATTAATGAAGCACAAAGGATGTTTCAAATGCAGAAAGTTCTATGTTTCACACCAGTCCAGAGATTGTGCTGACGGCGCACCCGATGCATCATCGTACAAAACACTCATGGAGGCTGACACCATTGCAGCAAAACCAAAGACTAAAGTGGTCTCTGCAGTTGGGCCTGTGGGCGCCGTAATGCCTTCGTCAGTACTCGATGATGGTTCAGACTCCGAGGATGAAATGTGCATAGCCCCTTTTGAAACCGCCCACCTTATATGGCCCTGTCTCCTGACGGGACCATCTTTCAATTCTTTCGAACGCGTCGATGCCTTAATTGACCACAGGTCACACTTAGTTCTGATTGACGAAAGCGTCGTTATCGAACTCGGATTGTGTAGACGCAAACTGCATACACAAATTGAAGCAAACTCAGCTTTCTCAGACAATTCTTCCTCATCTTCCTGTTTCTCTGAATATGTTCTTTTGTCTCCCTCTTCTGTTAATCATGATTGGACATCACATACAATTCATGCAATCATAGCACCAAAACTTGCAGTTCCACTCCTCCTTGGAGGGCCCTTCTTATCGCATAATTCTCTTGTTATAGATCATGATTCTCGCACATGTATCGTCAAAGACTCAAACTACGACCTTTTGCAACCCCTGCAACACAAACCTCATGTGACAGTACAAATTCCAACAGCTCACGATGTTCAATGTCTTCGGAAAAACGTCGTAAACAAACTCAAACTCATTCTGTCCAAACGTCTTAAGAACACAGGTGAAAATATAACGTCAGAGAGTCCGAATATTGTCGGATTACTATGTCGACAAATTGACACTCTCGCCTTCATTGAAGCAAATAAAGAACACCTTCAACGTCTTGATGACAAGATGCATTGTAAGTACAACAACAGGTTCCCCGAAGATATTCCGCACATCGTCCATCGCATCACCCTCAAAGACCCAAACAAGATTATACAGTGTAGACGCTACAATATGCCGAGGAAGTATCGCGAAGCATGGGACACCCTGCTAAATCAACATATCACCACGGGACGTCTACGACCTTCATCTAGCTCCTTCGTCTCTCCCGCCTTTCTCATACCAAAGAAAGACCCAACGGCACTACCAAGATGGGTTAACGACTATTGCGCATTAAATGCCAACACCATGCCCGATAACCACCCTTTACCACACATTGATGAGATCCTGCAGGATTGTGCCAAAGGTAAAATTTTGGGAAAAATTGACATGACAAATTCATTCTTCCAAATGCACATTCATCCTGACAATATCAAATACACCACAATTGATACGCCAAAAGGCTTACATGAATGGACTGTCATGCCTCAGGGTGGACGGAATGCCCCCGCAACTCACCAACGTCGAATGTTCATTGCACTACATGGACTTATCAGCAAGATCTGCCATGCGTATCTCAACGACATCATTATTTGGTCTCAAACAGTGGCCGAACACGCCAGGAATGTAAAATTAGTCTTAGATGCACTACGCAAAGCCTCCCTCTTCTGTTCACCTAAGAAAACCTCCCTATTCTGCACCGAGATCGATTTCCTCGGCCACCGCATTTCCGCATCAGGAATCGAAACAGATGCCTCCAAAGCAAAACAGATACTCGACTGGCCAGTACCCCAATCCACGGGGGATGTACAATTGTTTCTCGGCCTTGTCAGATATCTTGACCAATTCTTACCTAGCCTGGCAGACCACACTCGTCTCTTGACCCCTCTAACAACAAAGGCAAGTGAGCACGATTGGCCTGGATGGACTGACGAGCATCAAAACGCCTTTGACGCCATCAAACAGCTGGTCGTCAGTTGCGATTGCTTGACAACTATCAATCACAATAATCTCGGAACAAACAAGATCTTTGTTACATGCGATGTGAGCGATTGGCAAGTGGGAGCAATGTTAAGTGTTGGCCCTACACCACAGACGGCGTGACCTGTCACATACGACTTGATGCAACTTTGATCAGCACAGCTTAATTATCCTGTGCACGAAAAGGAGCTATTAGCAATAGTTCATGCACTCAAAAAATGGAGAATCGAGCTGTTGGGAACCCCGTTCATGGTATACACCGATCACCGCACGCTCGAAAACTTTCTGACTCAACAAGAACTCTCACAACACCAAGCAAGATGGCAGGAATTTTTCGGTCAATACGACTTTAAAATTCAATATATTCCCAGCGAAGACAACACCGTAGCAGACGCACTTTCTCGCTTGCCCCCAGACAACAACAACACACTGAAATACATTGCAACAACTGTCCACATGCCTTCCAGCCTGCCTGCAAACATCAAACCTTCCGCCCTTGTACTCTCGATAACACCTGATGCATCATTATGCAAAGATATCAAATCAGGCTACGTGTCAGACCCCTGGTGCATGAAACTCACAAAGTTAACTGATTCGCTTCCAGGATTATGTGTCTGCAACAGCCTGCTCTACCTCAACAACCGCCTGATAATACCTCAGGTAACACATCTCCGCGAAATGATCTTTCATCTAGCACATGACCAACTCGGCCACTTCAGAATCGACAAATCCTATGCAGCTATACGGGAGTCTTATTACTGGCCAAATATGAGGCATGACCTGGAGGAATCCTACATACCTGCATGTCCGGATTGTGCTCGTAACAAAAGTCGTACCACTAGACCCACCAGGCCACTTCATCCCCTGCCTGTACCTGACAAACACGGTGAATCCGTCACAATGGATTTCATCGGACCGCTGCTGACCGAACATGGTTTCGACGGCATCATGACCATCACTGATCGTCTCGGTGCAGATATCCGTCTAATACCCTACAGGATGAATATGAACGCTCGTGAGGTTGCGAACCTGTTTTTCGACAACTGGTATTGCAAAAACAGCCTTCCACTATGTATCGTCTCCAATCGAGACAAACTCTTCACTAGTAAATTCTGGAGAGCATTACATCGCTTGACTGGGGTAAAGCTAAAAATGTCAACTGCATATCATCCACAAACAGATGGAACGAGTGAACGTACTAATAAGACAGTTAACCAAGCGCTCAGGTATTTCGTGGACCGACACCAGACTGGATGGGTCAAGGCATTGCCATGCATACGCTTCAACTTGATGTCAACAATCAATGCCTCCACAGGTTACACACCGTTTCATCTACATCTTGGTTGGACGCCACGACTCTTACCACCACTGGTACCAGAACACATTGCGGAAGTGCGAAACGGGTTCCCCAACGACATCACAAATGCATTAGAGGCCATCATGTCACTGAAAACAGACATTGCAGACGCTCACAATGCTCTCCTTGCTTCCCGTGTCACCCAGGCCAACTCTGCTAATGCACACCGCAGCAAAGATCCATTGTTTGATGTGGGCGATCTCGTATACCTCTCAACAGCCCACAGACGTCAAGAATACCTAAATGGGAACAATCAACGTGTTGCAAAGTTCATGCCTTGGTTTGATGGACCGTACAGCATTGTCTCTGCGAACTCTGAGTCGTCAACCTATACTTTAGATTTACCTGACCATACTAACGTATATCCCACCTTTCATGTCTCAGAACTGAAACGTCACATCCCAAACAATGCGGAACTCTATCCCTCACGCGAGCTTCAACGACCTGGACCAATCGTCACTAGCGCTGGGACTGAAGAGTGGGAGATAGAGAGAATCTTAGATCGTCGCACTCACGGACGCGGACACCAATTCCTCGTATGCTGGCATGGATATGGACCAGAAGCAGATGTGTGGGTACCTGGAAAAGAGCTCGAAGACACAGCCATCCTCCAAGATTACGAATGAACGCACCTCGAGCAACCACCGATAAACACAAGGACTGATGAAATTCTGACAAACCACAATGATGAAGATATGCAACTACATGTGTCCACGAGGTCTGATGAAGACGTGTCACACCTAGACAGCAATAGCAATGTTACAGAAGATGAGAGGGTGTAAGCTCGGTGCTTACAAGATGCTTACACTATCATATGTCATGTGACCGATCCCCTTATATTCAGCGAGATTACTATCTCAGAGATCAGACTCGGGTCTCGTACACACCACCACTTACTCATTAGTACAAGCTATAAGAATCCACAGTTTCGACCTGTTACTCTCGTCTGATCCACTCAGTGTTCCTTGTCATTTCCCGGACAAGGTTCCAGTATGTGGTTGTTTGAGTCCATGTTGGAGACAGTAATCAAATGTTGGCTGCCAAGTTCAACTGTGTACTGAAGCTCAGAGGATAAATATGTCTAACAAAGGGCCTTACATACCTGCATGACAATTGTCAGAATAGAATTCAATAATAACATCAAGACACTAGATTGTGAGTGACAGACATGCAGCAAAGAATATCTTGGTAGGGAAGGAAACACAGAACGTAGTACTGGAGCTCTTCAGCAAGAGAGAGGAACCCTGTTGCCGCATTAGACTTCATGATCTCATCAAAATTTTTGTGGTGGGCCACTGTGAGGAGTGATCACATGCAATATATAGTGAGTCCCAGCATTGACTTCAAGCGCTCGCTATGTGCTCGGATCAATATTTATGGCACCCTACGCAGAAAAAGATGGTGTAAATAATAAAGTCGATTGGGCATGCACCACGATGGTGGTATGCAGATTGAGTGCAGGTGGTGAAGGGTTGGAGCGAAGCCCCTTTTTTGATTACATGGATCATTTGTCTACAGTACATACAATTTACAAGCGAACATCTAGGAGTGCTGGTGACAATGTCCTTGCCTCAAGTATACTCTTCCTAAGCCATGTCTGAAATACGACATGATCCTCTACCATGGGTACCAGCTCTGGCACATAATGCTGGGCAATAATCAGAAGACAAGATTGCACTATCTCCCAGTTACCTTCATGTGATGACGATGGTTTCATGGTTCTACGACCTGAGTTTAAGAAGTAACCTTTTTCCTTGTGGCATCCAATTGCATCCACTCTCAGCCAGTCATTGAGCATTGTGCGCTTGCTGATGTACACGCCATCTTCATAACAAATACAGACCCAGGTCAGGACCCATATGAATGACTCAGCGTCGTGCTGGTACAGGTGTTTAACCTGACCATCGATGGCTTCCTCTGTTAGAAGGTCAAGCGCCATGAAAGGTACCGTCCCTGTGCGCTCCTGGCCTGAGGGAGTGTCTCGAGTCGATGACAAGTCGAAGTCATTGAGAACGCCAATCCATCGACCGTCTGAGGTCCTGTAAACCATGAGATTGCTAGGGCTGATGTCGCGGTGATGGACACCATTTTCCCAGAGCGCATAATGACCTAGTGTCGCATGCATCAATGGACAATCAGAAGATAGAAAGAAGAACACGTACAGACAATGATTTGCCACCACGCACTGAGGAAGTCATCCTCGTTCAGCTTCGTGATCGGGTGAAGCTCTCTGAATACGATGATGTAAAAGACGCGCCAGCCTTTATCAGCATCGTCAATTCCTAGCGCCCTCCTGATGTTCGCTGTGGATGTATCTTCAAATGCGTGGGACCAGACCAACTCTGGGATGTGGTGCTTCACCTTCCCCTCCTCATCCTTCTGGAGTATGTCAGCCTCGCTCTCGCGCTCCTCCTCTGGCCAATAGAGCTTTGCGACCAGCTTGTCGGTGGGGTTATGAGGGTTATAATGAGGGAGCTGAGGTACCAGAGCCGACAGCGCCGAGCTACGCATCACGGAAGAGATCAGCATTGGCTTCCTTGCCCTTTGATCGTCACCAATTCGTTTTATTGATTAATTTTACCAGGATCACCTTGAGCTTAATCTTGCTCACGTTTGAATTTGTTATAGACCGCGAGGTAGTGGCGTGTTTGGCGATGAAAGGGTGAACGAAAACGAGATAGTAGATTAATACCAGGATCGTGTTTAAAACTACAGGGTCGTAGATAAACAACATGTGATTATATACCAGACGTCATCAATACGACGTAGGACAGTATTGCACACCAATATGGACGAAAACCGTCCTCTGCTCGAGCGGCACTTTCGTCTTCACGGCATGAGTAACACAGTTGAGTGCCCAGGCCGCCTTCGTGCAGTCCATGACACCTTCCTCCTTCGGGCGGAACATATATTTGTAGAAAGCTTCAACAATGTGTTTTACAATAGCATCGTCGACCTCCCACAGCGTGCCAACGACGCTCCCGAACCCCGAAAACTGGAGACCAGCTGTGAGATGAATGACTTCGCCGGCAGCCCCCTTGCCCCCGACGGCGGTATGACAAGCAGATAAGAATGCAAACTCGGCGTGCGGAATATCTCTCCATGATATCAAGCAGCGTCAGATGTTCATCTCTCATAACGAAATGGGAGTGGTAAGGCTGCGCAGGGTCCTGCTTGCCATGACAAGCAAGGTGCACCCAAGTGTTCTCTTCCAAAGCTTCGAGCGCACCTGCTCGTGTGGCTGCGTCGCCGGAAATTGTAGTATGATTAGCCGTTGTAGGGACGAGCTTATGGACAAGCTCGAGCTCGCTGTCGACAGCCAAGAGCGCCTTGCCTTTCCTTGCACCCAGTTGGCCTTGTCTGATTGCGACAAAGGACGCAGCGACACACTTCTTCATCATCTGTCTGGATCTGACCAGAGCCGAAAGTGTCGGCGTGGAAGAACAGACGTAGAGATCCTCCAGGCACGGCTCCTTGGAGCGATCTGCCTTTGTTTGAAATGGATTGGCTGTATGGAGAGGAATGGACGTGAAAGCTTGGCTTGCAATGAGGATGATGACTGGGCTGTGACGCGCTGCCGCTTGCAGGTCCTCATACAAAAGAGGGAGTAGGAACTGTGAGAACGCCCGAAGATCACGTATCTCAGCTATTGCAGCTTCCCACTGCCTTGTACTTGGTTGCTACTCGATCAGCAGCAGCTCTGCCGGCGATGGTTGCAGAACTCTGGGCAGTATCGGAAATGCACTTGCTCAACTCCAGATAATCATGCGCCAGTTTCGGATTTGCTGATTTGAGGCCTTCAACTGGAGTTTTGAGTCGACAGGACACTGATGGCCGATTTCCAGCGTCTCTAGGAGTCAATATTGATCGGTATGTAATTGCCTGCGGGAACGCGTTCAAAAGGACTTCGAGATTTTTTCCGAGGATGACTGTAGATAGGGCATGAGGATCTGGAAACAGATATGAAGTATGAGGTGGCACACCTCCAAGCCTGATGCATCGGTTTTCCGAGCCACCAGACACGATAGCGCGACAAAGCAAAATGACGAGGATCGAGGATGGGCTGCGTGGTGGGCTGGATGAGTGAGAGTGGAGGACGGGGGTAGAGATATGGGAACTGTAGATAGAGTTCAGCTGAGGGGGGAAAGAGGTTGAGGGTTTACGCCCAGGTCATGCTGCAGCCTGCAAGTGTATTTCCGCATTGTCGAGGGTTGTTCGGCACGATAGACGCTGGCATGATGACACTAGACGCTATGAATGGAGATCACCGACTTAGGATTGGCGAAAGAATCTGCGTTCAACTTGAAGAAGTACAGCAAAGTCATGGTCAGTCAGGCCCATCAGCAAATTCCCTACAAGATTGCATGATAAAAATCGCCCTTCAAGCTTCAAGCTTCATGTGTAGTTGGATTATAAATCAGTACAATTCGATTGCGATGTAAATATATCTATGACTGGTGCTGCTGCTGCTTCGAGATATGCTGCATGATTGTATTCCTTAAGGGGTCAGCTACTACAGACTACATAATATACAAGCGAACATCTAGGAGCGCCGGCAACAAATTACAATTTATTTGCCTTGGGTATGTTCTGATCAAGCCATGCCTGAAATACGACCTGATCCTCCACCGTGGGTACCCGCCTCGGCGCATAATGGTAGGCGATAACCTCAAGGCAAGATTGCGCTACCTCCCAGATACATCCGTACGATGACGATGGTGTAATAGCTTCATAATTTGAATTTAAGAAGCTACTTTTTTTCTCGTGGCATCCAATCGCATCCACTCTCAGCCAGTCATTGAGCTTTGTGCGCTTGCCGATGAACACGCCGTCTTCATAACAAATACAGACCCAGGTCAGGACCCATATGAATGACTCAGCGTCGTGCTGGTACAGGTGCTTGACTTAACCTTTGATGGCTTCCTCCGTAAGAAGTTCAAGCGCCATGAAAGGTACCGTCCCTGTGCGCTCCTGGCCTGAGGGAGTGTCTCGAGTCGATGATAAGTCGAAATCGTTGAGAACGCCAATCCATCGACCGTCTGAGGTCCTGTAAACTATGAGATTGCTAGGGCTGATGTCGCGGTGATGGACACCATTTTCCCAGAGCGCATAATGACCTAGTGCCGCATGCGTCAATGGACAATCAGGAGATAGAAGGAAGAACACATACAGACAATGATTTGCCACCATGCACTGAGAAAGTCGTCCCCGTTCAGCTTCGTGATCGGGCGAAGCTCTCTGAATACGATGATGTAAAAGACGCGCCTGCCTTTATCAGCATCGTCAATTCCTAGCGCCCTCCTGATGTTCGCTGTGGATGTATCTTCAAATGCGTGGGACCAGACCAACTCTGGGACGTGGTGCTTCACCTTCCCCTCCTCATCCTTCTTCGCTATCTCATACACCTTCTGGAGTATGTCAACCTCGCTCTCGCGCTCTTCTTCTGGCCAATAGAGCTTTGCCACCAGCTTGTCGGTGGGGTTATGAGGGTTATAATGAGGGAGCTGAGGTACAAGAGCCGACAGCGCCGCACTTTCCACTGGAAAAACGGTGGTTGCACGTCCGCGCAAACCGAAGTGAGTAGTGCGCTCGTCAGACGTCAAATTGAATTTGAGGTCGACCACTCCGATCTTTTTATCATCGACTCGAACCTCACCCGAAGATACAAGCTCAGGTAGTGTGTGATGGCCCCATTTTGCGTATGGCATTCGCTGCATGGCAAGCAGCAAAACCATGAAGCGGGGAAGGTCCTGGACGAAGTTGATGCCAGAGCATTGAATTGCGCCCTGCCGATCGAAGTACCAGGTGTAGATTATGTCGTCTAGTATGAGCGATCAATGTCATGGGGGATCTGCAGCAATTCATCAACTTACTCTCCACCACATAAGAGATCACGCTCTGCCGCGCGACATGAGCTGCGAACATTTCCGCGGCGTACAAACCATTCTGCACGACAGGATGAAGTTTCGCCGGCTCCTTCCTGGCTTTCTTGCTGCTGCGGCCGCCATCGGCTCGAGTAGCAGAAGAACGCTTCTTGTCTCCTTTGTTGGTGATTTGCTCAGACTGGTTCGAACCTCCTGCTGCATTGCAATTATTAGTATGTAAGCATAAATTGGACATCCTGGATAGCTCACCCGCATTCGATGTCTGTTGCGAACTCGTAGCAGCACCGCTGGCAGGCATAGGGGTCGCATCTGGCTCAGGCTCCTCAGCGGATGCGTCCGTTTCCCTCCGAAACTTCATAAACTTCTTCGCTTCAGGGATTTTGTAAGTCGTCTTCGCTACGTATGTCGTAGGCACTGCAAGTTCAGACTTCGCATTCGTGCGTTTGAACTCCAGCGTCGTTCGAAGTTCCTTCCATTCGAACTTCTTGACGGGCTTCTTCAATGCCGTCTGGTAGATATCGTTTGCTTTACAATTCCCCGCCTTCATAGCGCTCGCCTTGGAGACGATAACAACGTCAGGCTTGCGTAAGGACTGTTCACCTTGGTGGGTTTGGTAGATTAACGATGGGTCATTTAGATGAAATATGATCTCGAGGTCGTCCCCCGCCTTCGAGGGAACCAGTCCAGGCGCGTCCAGCTCGCTCAGTTGACGGAGTGCACAGTTTGCAGCTTCGATGAAAGGCTTGTACATGTCGAGCTCAGTTTTGCTGTGCAGACTTACGGTGGCATTTTATTAATCTCCTTTCACAGGATTTGAAGTTCTGACTTACAGAGCTTTCATATGTTCTTTAATGACGTCGTCACGCCCGTTGCAGATGGGTAGGACGGCCTTGAGGGAATCTTCGAGTAGTTTTGACTTGTCAGGAACTGGTTTTGAGTCATCGGTGCAGCGTAAAAGGAGTTCCTCTAGCATTTTATCGATGGCACCTTCCTTGTAGTCCTCAATGTCACGCGCGATCCATGGACGAAGATCTTGGACGCTGCGTGAAGGACGAAGTTCAACATGAACGTATGGTGGCCGCAGCGACAAGAAAAGTGGACGTACCCAACGCCTACAGCACCAATATGTTCGCTGATAGTGGCAGAGCCAACTGCAAGCGGGGTAGAGTTGAGCTTGGGCCCAGAGTTAACGACGTGGGTAGGCGTCTTTGGCACAGTGGCACCAGTATTGGCAGCCATGATGAAGAGCGTCAGAAAAGTGAACTGGAATGATAAAAAATTGCAGATGAGAGCTCGCTTTTAAGCTAAAACGACACTATCAATCAAGCATCTCGAGGCCACAACTTCCTGGCTATAATCGATGCTTGAAGGGGATAAGTTAGGAGCCACAGGCTGCTCACGGTTGCAATTGAACGCTGAGCATGGCAGTCACGATTTGAATTTGAACCATCACATCAACTTTTTTCGACGCCACCCACAAGCGCCCACCACCGTGAAACTTACTCCATCGAGCATAATGCACAATAGCTGCAACATGGTCCAGACTCTCCAGAATCCATCAGACTCCAGGTTCGATCATGCATCTGACAGGTATCGACGTCCCCCAACATGATTTTTTCTCCATTGAGCACAATTATGATCTTGTTCTATTCTTCGTCGTGCGTAGAACCACCTGGAAATTGCGATAGCGAGTCAAATTTGAAGATCATCGGTATCACTACCATCACACATCAAGCTTCGACATCACCCGCCCCCGCCCGCCGGGACTTCTCCAGTGAGTGGGTGAGTCAATTCCATTCGTGTGACTCTTCTTACTATGATTCGTTTGCATGCGGTTCCGATTATCTTGCTGTTGTTCGTTTTTGACATGCACTATCGCCCAATCAATAATCACAATCTGGAAGAACATAGACTTATTCCCTTTTCTATTCCGCAGTGCACGAATTACGCAGAAGAATTTCATGGTGCGGTCAATCGGTATCTCTTGCACAGGATTGCGTTGGCTATGACCCACGATGAACACTGTCAATCATTTTTACGGGCCACGGCTGACTACAGACCGACGCCAGCCCACTCTCGCTTGTATTGACTGGTTCATGTCAGTCCTACGATGACGAGGTCACTCAACGTGGACTGACTAGTTAGACTTATTCTGCCGAGCTACGCATCACAGAAGTGATCGCATCGACTTTCCTGTGTAGCCCTGCCTTTTGATCGTCACCAATTCGTGTAACATTACTTTTACTAGGATCATGTCAAACTTAATCACTACTCTTGCTCATGATGATGTTTGAATTGTTAAAGATTGCGAGGTAGTAGTGTGGTTGGCACATACCCTTGTGAGTAGTACTACGCCGCGCCACCCGCTTTGATGAAGCGTACTGAATGACTATTCGACTAATCGGCTTTGAGAAGTTGTATTCGTGACCAAACGTGGTTACGAATGAGTCTGACTAGGGGAGGCTACGGTGTGCGAGCCCACTGTCCATTGTTGTGGCAATTCAACTGAAAGGTTAAAACCAAACAACCTGTTGCAGCGGCCCCCTTGCCTGCTTGGTGGTAATACTGGTACCTCGGTCCGTGGGCGCTTGATAAGTGTTTCACTCACCCAGAAGATATTTCGAGAGTCGAGACTCCTGGTTAATATCGTCTATCTCAAAGGAGTGGACCAAAAATTCAATGAAACCCAAAGCAGCTTTCTGTCTCTTGCTGTACGCAGATCAATGACATTAAAACATAGGTATTATTCTAATCTCGATGCAATGAATGAATAAGCGACCAACGTCCGTCTGTCTATCTGTGTCTACCTCACTGTCCGTCAATGCATGCGGCGTGGCATTGTAAATCAAAACGATCGTTCAAAAAAATGCGGAACGCGAATGCAAATATAACGACTCCGCTCACCGTTAAGCAATGATACCTGCACCGTCTTACGACAAGAACACCATCGCAAACACCACACCAACAAGTCCAGCGCCAAGTGACACACCCATGGTGGCAGCACTACCAGTTTTAGCTGGTGACGCGCCGGAGCTGGTGCTGCTTGATGTTGACTTTGCTCCGCTTGCACCTGAACTCGCGGTTGCTCCTGATGGCGTCGGCTGACCAGTGTACAGTGCTGTGCTTGCATATGTCACACAGTTTGAGCTTGGAGCAGGTGTGGCGGTGTATGGCACGGTGGTGATGGGACCAAGAGATTCGGGAGGTTGGAAGTAGGTCGAGGTAGCGCCGCCGGTGGTGTAGACACCGACGGGGGACATGTCATCACCCTCGCAGACTTCAAAGACCCCCTTCTGTGCGTTGTTGGGTGCGTTGTATGCGCACCCGAGACGGTCATAGATGTTTTGGCAGAGGGCCTGTTGGTTCTGGCCAGCAGGGTCGCAAACTTTCATGCAGAATCCGTTGCCACCCATGAAGCTGAAAGGGAGATGAGACATGCGGACAAGAGGCGAGAAAGAAAATAGAGAAACACACTTTGTCCAGTCAATAACCTGTTGGTATGAGGCATTGTTACCACCGTTGCTGGGGAACGCGTTGGAGTACATGAGACCGCCAAGAGGGTTACCACGCTACATATCACGTTAAGGTTCCATCTATGACATATCTCATAGCAATTTTTACTCACAAGATCAGCACCGTGAGGGTCTAACTCGCCTCCGAAGTCGTCAGCGGCTATGTTGATCTGGGTCTGGTCAATAAAACCAGCGATTTGGATATAGTTGGGGGTCTTGATCAGCTGTACGCCTTGAAGAGCACCGGCAGGGATGAGACGTGTACCATGCCCTGGTTTTGTACACCAGGCGACTTCCTGACCTTCAGTGTCACCTATGGTGGAGTTGGGCTGTGGGGGAGCCCAGAGGCAGAAGTCTGCATGATTTTAGAAATTGCGAGTAAATTAAAAGAGGAGAATCTGACCGTCTATATGGTTGACGAACGAAGTTTGACACATGGAGGTCTGGGTTTCAGTTGTGGAGTTGCAGATATTATAACCAACTTGAGGACCGCGAATAGCAGCAGTATTATAGTCGACTTGGTAGGGCTAATACACAATGAGCACGTTCCATTACCCGCCGCCGCAAAGCGCACTTACGATACCAGACGGGTAAGCATAGTGCTTGTCAACGAGAGGAGTGGGGTCAGCAGGGTCAGGCTGAGCGTGAACAAACGTAATGGCTGCAACAGCAAGGAGGGCAGATGAAAGAGTGGAAGGAGACATGGTCTCTGGCAGGGTCGGGTTACTATTGAAGTTGTGATCTGCAGTGAAGGACTAATTTGGACGATGAGCGATGATGGGCGCTCGTAGAAAACAGAAACAGACAAAGAAGAATATTGATGCGATCGTCTCAATCCTCTTCAAATAGGTTTCGGCTATTCCCGCCATCGGCTGTGCACTGACCACCATCCCACGTGACAATAACACGTCGCGTTTAAACCCCGACGCGACTACGTTTAAAGATCGATAACCATCAACAGAATTCGCCCTCATCCTAACCATCATGGCAAAGTCAGCAACAGGTCGGTTCAACGCGTCTTTTGCTATAAATTTCCCCTCATCGTCGTATAGAATCAACGACAAAGGCTGCAACAAAACGCGCTAACACCAAGACCTCCAAGGCTGGTTCGTCGTCCCTTTATATTTCTTCTTCGTCCTACTCACTTCATCACAGACAAGGAGGACAAACCAAAGCGCGCACCAAGTGCATACAACCTCTTCGTACAAGCCCACATGAAAGAGTGGAAGGAGGCACATCCCGGCGCACCCATTAAAGAAGCCATGTCCGAGGTGGGTATATGCGCATATATGCGCCCCTGTCACGTCTGACCCAGCTCCAAGATTGCAGCAATGTGGCGGGAAGCACCCGAGAACCCAAATCGCGGCAAAGAGCCAAAACCCAGGAAGCCAAAGGCTGCAGCTGGTGCACCTAAAGCTAGCCGCAAGAAGAAGCAGACCCCGCCGCCATCAAGTGACGCTGAGAATACAGGCGACGCCAGCGACGAGTAGTACATCATGTATGTTTACTTCTTCTTTCACGCCGTTGCGCTTGCTGACCTCTGCAGTCTCCTGCTTCCCTTCCGTTACTCCTGACATTATAATTTTCCGTAATCATTCATTTCACTGTACTCTTTCACATCCCCCTTGAGTTGTAGAGCCGTGTATATGCTACCATGTAGCTATTTATTCAGATAGATGTCGCCGAATACACGTACCCTCTCCACAGTCACACTTGATCACACCGAAAGTCTAGCATGTCTGTCTATCCACGTGATGGGAGTTGATGCACCACCTCCGACCAATCATCTTGTCCTTCGACGATCCCCCTCACGACACCTGGACTTGCCGCTTCCACGTTTGTGTCGGTCAGGCATTTGCCTCCAAGATCTACGCTTCCAATGACAATCGCAACGATGGATTATATCGATTGGCATAACTCGTGCAACTTTCCAGCACAGCCCGCTCTGGGGTGAAGGTCAGCTCCTTCGTGCACGCCGACCATAACATTCTTTGTCAATGTAGCGTTAAACTACAAGCAATTTTGACGGATGTGAGTACTGCCCGAACATGTGTCAACGACGTCCATTCATTTATACATGTCAATTCTATCTAACTACTCGTGCTTTGCAGTCTGCCATGCTCCGGTCCTTCTTCACCCACATAGTCGGGAAGAATGGACTGAGTTTTGATGTAATTCGGTCGCGTCTTCCTCCTAAAAGGGAGACTGTAAATGGTGAATACTCGTCTTCGACTAGCAGTGTTGCCAAGTCACGGATAAAAAAAGATGGCAAGATGGCCGAGCGGTCTATGGCGTGTGACTCAAGCGAAAGCTTGCCTGATAGATGCAGGTTTCTCATCCTCGTAAGAGGGCGTGGGTTCAAATCCCACTCTTGTCATAATTTTTGATGAAGGGCGCTAGATCGAACATGTAGTCTTTTTGTTACTTATGTATCTTTGGTAGTAACAGCTGTGCACATGGCATAGCCAGCTAGGTACTTCGTCTGCACAACTATTGAGGTGTGGTGACGATAACGCACCTTTATAATACCGCAACCCTCTCGACTCCGACCAAAACACCCACCGCCTGTCACTAGTCCTCCATCTCGATCATATGTGAAGTCGAGGTCTTCTGAATGGTACCTGCAGTGAGTGATAATGCTCTGACAGAATGAGGAGAAATGAGATGACCATACTCCTGCGTATATCGCAGCTCTGGCAGACGTAGCTTCTGCTGCAGTAATATGAAATCAGGATTACTAATCCAACATAGTACCATCCATATGTCCTTCAAATTTCTGGCGAGGCATTATCTCCGACATCTTCTGTGTCTCGACGATGGGTGAGGGCACTTTGGCTACCGAGTGCAGTCTCAGCCTTTATCCAAAAGTCTATTCACGACGGTTTCTCAAGCAGTTTTCTACGTGTTGACACCCAGACATAACGAGCATTTACGTTAAGAGTGCTCTTGAAGTTTGAGCTGGTGATTACTACACAGCCGCTTCTAGTACATACTATACAGTTAAGTTGGAAGCGCCCAAGCGTCATTTCTGACCACGACTCTCATTTTATCAGTTACAACCTTGATCTCCATTTTTACCATCTAGTTATGCGAACTTGAACATCACTACGGGCCTGTAACCACAAATCTACATCTCCCTCGAAATGCGCCAGCCTATTGCGCCGAGTCGCATTCCACATGCTGTATCTTCGTTTCACGGGCCAGTAACACCAGCAGCCATCCGAAGCAGGAGTACCATGCTGCGCCTGAATGTGCTCCAGTTTGCTTCCGTGTCTACGCTTATGACGGATACTTACGAACAGATGGGCTGGAAGCGTATTTCATTACCGCTCGTCAAAAATTTCTTGACAACAGAATCTTGATGCACGCAGCTCTCGAAGACCCAGCGGAAGAACCAGGTACTTTACCCTAGATTCATGGCATCTGGAACGCCGGGTGCTTGGCCTTTTACGGTAACGTGCACCTGAGCGATCTCCTTCACCTTTCTGTGTATTTCCTGCCGGCTGGTACAATCGGCCTCTTCCCAAAAAATCTTGGCCACTATCGCATCTTCCTGGATATGTGGGGATTTCGTCGCAAGCGGTTCGCTAGTGACAGGAGCCACATTGCATCCTTGTCCGTAGTCACTATTTCTTCGTCGCCAATATTAAGCGATTCTCAAACAAATAAAATAGAACATGTGCGCACTCGACACTGACCAGACCGACGTGCTCGATGGCGACGGCGGCCCCACGGCTACTTGGGGAGGAATCCACTTTGAGAGCACCATGAGCTAGTGCGTTTGCGCGTGGCGGAGTAGACGGCGTACGTCTCTCCGAGTTGCCATCAAGGGACGTCATACAAGATGTGGTGATTTCGCTGACGGGTGTTAAGACAAGCTGGCTGGTGGAGCGAGGAAGACTCAGGGACCGACACAGAACGACCACTTTCCTTATAGTAGTATCTGGTCGACTAATATGGCGCAAACTTGAATTTTCGATCAATCTGATGCGGCGGTTGCGGACCTGTCGCCGCAAGACTCCGACAATGCTAGTGAGTCACGACACGTTCCCGTGAATACCTTAGCTGACTTCTTGTGCTCAGGGGTTGCAGGACCCCCTCTGGATAATTGATCCTAGTCCTAGTCAAGCGACTAGATCCATCTGAACCCACTCTATTAGTAATAGTTCGTTAAAAAGATTGACGGGAGCGCGCTACGGTAGTTCTGTTATCTTGAGAGGGACTACCTGACACTATCTATTCTATGATTCTTGTTCAGTTTGAGACATTCAGTACGCAATTACTAATCATGACGCTTACCCCGAGTCCCTAGTGAGTTCAACATCGCGGCTAATCATGGTGGTGGTCATTGTACAAACTATTCAAGCCTGCCAGTGCATAGTAGACGGATTGTCCGTTACGTTCAAGTTACTCGTTGATCATCAATGCAGTGCGATTCATGATGGACGCATGTATTCTGAGGTATACCATAGCAGAATTCCCATGGACTTGGTGGGATTAACGCAGATCGCCTGCTGAACCAATGTGACACGTACGAACGGCTGAGGATGGCAAGAGACACCGTGGTGGGTTGAGGTACCTAAAACCTGCTAGCAAAGGGCTCAAGGACGACTCTATGGGAAGTGCCCGGCCAACTGCTTGTATTGTGAATATACAACAAGGTTCGATACGCAGAAAATGGTATGTAGGGCAACACGTAAAAAAAATCACTTTGAAGAGTTGCTTAGCTCACGCCAACCCTTGCAACGCGTGAATTTAGATAGAAAAGCATCGGGATCTAATTCCTCGGCGTTGGGCCGCTGGTCCGCTTCTGAGTCCAACTGGTCTTGGAAGCGAAGATAGTGTCGGTTATCGGCATCCATTTTAAGCAGCAGAAAACAGCCCTCAAGGAACTTCCACGTAGGGTCATCTTTGTGCGTGCAAGCAGGAACTTTCATACGAGTCTGGAAAACAAGCTTCTTCTCGCCACATGTCACGGCGTCAAACGTCGCCCATTCATCAAAGGGGCGCAATCCCTGTGGTAGAAGGACTCCGTCCTTGTAACGCAAGGAGATCCATGCGAAGCACCACATAAAGGACTCCAGGTCATGACGATACAAGTGCTTGACCTCGCCTCGTAGACCCTCTTCGGTGAGAAGATCGATCGCCATGAATGGCACTGTGCCCGTGCGTTCGTTGCCTCGGGGACCTGGCTCGTCCGCCAACGAGGATAGATCATAGTCGTTCAAGACACCGATCTTCTTCCCGTCTTTCTCATACCACATCAAGTTTGGAGGACTGACATCTCGGTGATAGACCCCTTCCTTCCATAAAGTAATGTGGCCTGCACGCCATGTCAACGAAAAGCCTCATAAATGCGACGAAAATACTCACACAAGATACATTGATACCACACGTCGAAAAGCTCTTTGCCGTAAAGTTTCGTAATAGGATAGAGCTTGCGGAATACGAGAATGTGGAGCACGCGACTCCCCGTGGTGGGTTCCGGAACCCCGAGCGCTTCTCGGATGGCAGAAGTGGGATTCGTGAACGTGTGATGCCAAAGAAGCTCAGGAGTGTGGTCTCGGACAGTTGCGTGCCTCTTAGAAATCTCCTTAACCCTTTTCAGGATCTCCGGCTCGCTAGTACGACTCTCCTCTCCCCAAAAGATCTTGGCCACCATCCCGTCCTGGATGCCTGGGTATTTCTTCGTCAGCGCTTTGCTAGTGACAGGGACCACATTGGTGGCCCGTCCTTGTAGTCCGTAGTGTGTCACCCTCTCGTCGTGGCTCGTATGAAGCAACAAATCCACCGTTCCAAGATCTTCATCCTCGATTGTGAATTCGTGGCATTGCTTCCCCTCAACTTCAACAGGGAGGAAGTCTTTGTTTCGGCCCCAATTGTGAAGCTCGAAGCGTTGTAGAGCATACAACAGCACCATGAAGCGCGGGAGATCTTGAACGAAGTTGATGCCAGAGCATTGGATGATCCCTTGTCGATCATAATACCAGACCCACATCACATCGTCTGAGCAAGCTTTAATAAGAGTGGGAATAATCTCGATAGACGAAAAAACTCACCGATGACGATAATATTCAGCAGATAATTGACTCCAAGATTGGACGCAAACATTTCAGCGGCGTACAAACCTGTCTGAACGGTCACATCTAGATCGGCGTTAGTGTCGTCGAGGTTCATCTTGGTTTTTTTCGCGGCGGATTCCAAAGTGTCTGCAGCCTTGCGCTTGGAGCTGGATCCGCCCGTGGAAGGCTTTGCAGCAGTAAGACCGGAAGATTGAGCTGCAGCTTGGCTAATTTAGTTTGACCTCGGAAATCCTAGATACCATCACTTACATGCAGTGTCGGACGCAGGTTGTGGTGCTGAGATCTGCGTAGAGCCTGGCGCCAGGCCTCCAGCCTTAAGATGATCCACCGGCAGATATTCTGGCTTGGTGGGTACGTAGTCTGTCGCTGTATACGAAGGGGGCGGTGAGGTAATTCCTTTCGTCCTCCCTAGTGTCTTTCTCTTGAACTCGACACAAGCTAGAATATCTTTCCAGGAGAGATTTTTCGGCTTTGCCGCTGCATTCGTGTCCATGTGATCCTTGCGCTTCTTCTTGCGGTTTTCGTCGTCCTTCTTGTCATCCTTCGTGTTACCCTGCTGTATGTTTATCTTGCCGTCTGTCTCAGCCTGAAAGGCAGAGCATGCGCTGTTCAAAGGAAGAAGGACGAGATCGGGCTTCCGCATTGATTTCTCCGTCTGGTGGGTTTGGTACATGGGCATGTCGTTCTGCTGACAGATCATGTCAACGGCGGGGACAGGATCACCCATACCATCAACCTTGACCTCTTCGAGACAAGCGAGCGCGATGTTGGTGGCTTCTATGAAAGGGCTGTAGAAGTCGCTTTCCACCCCCGGGCGTACGCTAACAATTGTCGTAAGCGGGGAAACGTCCGATCAGCGAAGGACCACTCACTATTTCTGCAGGGCTGTCTTGATGCCCGAAGAAGATATGCCTCCAGCGGAGACCTGTCCATTGCAAACCGGTAGAACTGCCTTGAGGCACTTTTGCAGGAGCTCGGGCTGCATAGTGTCCGGAGCGCAAGAAGCGCGCTGCAGGAGGGCTTGCAGCATCGCATCTACTTTGCACTGCTTAGCTTGCTCGATGTCGCGTTGAATCCATGGGCGGAGTTTTGGGACCCTTGATTGAATGTTAGGCGCTACTCGATGAAAATAGGGAGTGCGCTTACTGGACACCGAGCACGCCGATGTTCTCGCTGATGACAGCAGCCCCACGGCTGTTTGGAGTGGATTTTATTGTGCTAGCATCTTGAGTTGGTGCATTAGGACGTGACGGAGTTGATAATGCGCCAGTGTCATCGGCAGGGGACATGACGCTAGGTGTTATTGTTACAGTGTTGTGAACAAAACTGGCGAGGTAAGAGGATTCCTACCTGCCTTATATCTGGTCGACTAATGGGCCATCGATTAATTCGATGTGGATTGATGTGGCGGTTGTGGACCTACAGTACTTTCGACTCCGACGACGCGTTCCCATCAACGCGCGCACGTGACCCTGACTTAGTTCTGAGTCCTAGAAATCGAAGTCTGTAGTACTAGATCCATCTATACATCAGAAGATCGATTGCAGCACGCCAGATGTGCAAATGGTTCCACTATCTACAACATAAATCTTGTTCTGCATGCAATCAATCATGATGCTCACTCCGACTCAGGTCCCCATTCGAGTTAGAACCAACAGAAGTTTGACAGAAGTTCTTCTAAAAATCGTGATCCTGTTGTCTCAGAGTGGTAAGGAGTCCGACGGTCGCACCATGTTCTATAGAAAGAAGATCGTCAATTTTGCGTGACTCAGTCGCATTCCTCTGTTCTCCTATAGGTACGCACAATCGCTACCCCCTTTTAGATCACTGTTAATGGATGTCGGACGATCAATACATTTGATCCCTCACAGGAAACCCTTGTCTCAGGGTCTTATACCTTCGCTCAGAGTCATATACCCCTCCTGAGAGCGAGCGATCCATCCGGCGTTTCTGCGCCCACCAGCTCAGTTACCTTGAAGTGGCTATTGTGCTGTGCCATAAATACGCAATGCTCACTCCGACTCGTCCCTAAGAAGCTCATTTGCAATTGCCAGTGAGTTGGAATCAACAAAAGTTCTTCTGAAAATCTTGATCTTGGGATTTATTCACTGAGTCTGATGCTCGCGCCATGTTCTACAGAAAGAAGGCCATCAATTTTTGTGTGACTCAGTCGCATTCCTCCCTTGTTCTCCTATAGGTGCACTCAGTCGCTACCCCCTTTTAGATCGTGTCCTGCATATCACTGTTAATGGACATTAAGCTGCGTATCCTTGGTGATGGGGACAATCAATACATTTGATTCCTCACACCTTGTTTCAGGGTCTCATGCCCTCGTCGAGCGATCCGTACGGCGCTTCTGCGCCCACTAATTCTGTTCCCTTGAAGTAACCCTTGGACTGTGTCATACATCGAAGAGAAATGTACAACGGTGCGCTGAGTCTTCAACACATGGTCGTTTGCAGAGTAAACAATGGTGAGGGATAGCGTGGCGACCTTGACCTCTGACGAAAGACAGGAGATGGCACCAAGGAGATATTGAACGTCCAGTCCAGGGAAGCTGCATGTGGCTCACAAAATTGCAGTGCTCTTGGAATCCATGGAGCTTAAATCGAGCGGGCGCACCCCTTTAAGATTTAGTAGCCTAGTGTCCATCATGAGCATGGATCATGGTGTCACGATTGATGTCCTAAACCAAGCTTTCAACTTACATGTCCACTATGCGCACAGCGCAGAGCTTCCCTCCTCTGGAACGCAACGCCAGAAATGAGCAAGATCTCTGTTGAAAAGAGAAAATATATGATGAAGGTTGCAGATGAAGCAATAGTTAGGTACCGGCGCCGAAAGAGGTGTTCGTACAGGGCCCACGGCAGGAGATAGGAAGACTGGTACACATGCGATAGTACGACTGAGTTTTCATGTATGTTTCATGCCGCCGGTGCTCTTGTGTGTCAGCATCTTATACGCTAGTAGTTGTCTCTACCTTGATACCTCGTTCCCTTCGTCTTCCAGCCGTCTCCAGTTGGTCCACCAAAGAGCCTGGCTGGTGTATTGGGAAGTGAGTGGTTTCGTCCGCTGTTTGTTTGCAAGCTTCGTGGCTAATGTAGTCCAATCGAGCTAGTGAGTTGATCCTGAAGGGGCACTTGGAACCAACCTTGCAGGGAAAAGACTGGGAGGCACGAGTGTCACAAGATTCTGTGGCTTGCGGTATGAGTGAGACTCACACTTGTTGCCTCTTCAAGTCTTTATGTGATGGACGAATCTGAAATGCTAGTCTGGGCAGAGAACGAGAGGCACAGGCATATCAGGCTGTCCTTTCAAATTCGAATATGCGATTATCAAAAACAAGTCATTCTACATAGAAAGCAACTAACATGGTGATGATCATAAAGATGTGGGTACAGTGCGAGACTCAACACATGAAAGGCTCGACAGATTTCAAATTGACGATGACCGCGCCTTTGAGCGGTTAGTTGCCGCAAGGCGAGATGGTCCTGCCACTGGCTGTAACTGACTAGCCAAAGTAGTCAATTTGATTTCTTCCTGCTGGACCCTAGTACACTGCATTAGCGAATAAATTTCATGAACGAAAAAGTTCAGGGTACCCAGGAGGAGGTACAGCGACTGGACCAGGAATATTTTCTTCCTCGTTGTCGTCGTCGAGTTCGTCATCATAGATTGGCCGAGGTTCCTGCTTCTTCTCCTTTTTCTGGAACCAGCTGAGGCAAAAGAAGAAAGTGTATGGTCGTGTTCCGTCGTCTACACCAACAGCATCGCCCTATAAAATCACGTGGTCAGATCACATGAAGCCAATAAAACTGTACAAAACATACATAGGTGACTTGTCCGTGTGGGACATCGACAACTTTGACAGGCTTTGGTTTGGGTTCACGCGCCTTTTGCTTCCCCTTGTCTGACGACGATCGAGTGGGATTGAAAAAGGCCCTGCCACCGGGCAAGGAAGTCAATGGAGGACTGTTCGCACGAGGGAGATTGAGAGGTAAGGGTGATGTAGCAGGGAACTGCAGCGCGAGTGTTGAGTGAACTGCAGAAGAAAAACACGAGAAAAGACTGACATCCAAGGGATCACGAGGGTGACCATTCCGACCAGGTCGTGAAGTGTTCGTGCGAGGGGAGAAGCGAAGAATATTGCTGAGTCGAAGGAAAGTGGGCTGCTGCTGGTGTCTTGTAGGCGGAGGTCTCTGCACTATGGGTATGGCGAATATCGGTGGCTTGCGGTGCCCAGCAGGATGGCGAGTTGCATGAGACTAGAATGATAGCAATGGTGAGTGGTGCAAAAAGTAAAAGAATGAGATGCGCACATGCAATAGATGATTGAGAGTTGACTTTTTGCGCGCAATAACCTGTAAGGGAGTGTTAGCACACGAACAGTGCATGTTTGCGGGAAATGCGTACGCGGGCCTGAGCAAGGACGTCGGGTGGAGTGTCGCAGATGCAGATCTTGTAGTCATCTTCGGTGGTCGTCGTGTAAGCGAGCTGGCGTGAGTCGGGTGAGAGGATAAGTCTAAGAGGATCCTGAGCGTCAAAGGAAGCAAGGAGCTGGCGGGACTCGAAAGCCCAGAGTGTGATGGTGTTGTCCAAGGAAGCGCTAGCGAGAAGAGCACCATCAAATGAAAGTGCTAGACCTCTGACAAGATCGGTGTGCCCTTCAAATGGAGTTCCAACAGTCTCCAGCGTCGATCCATCGAACTCGTAGATTGTCTTGGGGTAGTCATCCTGGGTGAAGCTAAAGGCAGCTATGATGCTTTTGTTGTTTGTCCAGAACACCGGCGAAATTGTTATTCATGTGCCTGGAATATATTCCCCAACCTTTGCATCCGATTTCTGTGATCGGACATCCCAGATCTCAAGGCATGTCCCCGTGACAAGCTTCACCGCGAGTTTCTTTGAAATCGGCGGAGAATCGAACTGCGCCCACCCAATGATCACTCTTGAATGGACCAGCCACGAGTTTGCCAGTGTCCAGGTTCCATATCCGCGCCATTTTATCATCTGCCCCGCTCGCCAGCCACTTGTTGTCCGCAGAGATATCAATACATAAGATCTCTCGTGAGTGTCCTTCAAATGTTTTCACAATCCCCGTCTCAACCTCACGGACTTTCAGCTCCGAACTATTCCAATCTCCACCACCAGTGACAACCCATTGACCGTCCCTTGATACCGCCACCGCATATACCATCCCCTTGCAAACACTCCGCGCTTCCTCAATCTCCTTTCGAGCCTTCAGATCCCATTGCCGAGTGGTATGATCTGGAGATCCGCTGATCATTCGCTGGCCATCTGGAAAATAGGATACGGATTGAATCCGATCTCTGTGACCCTTCAAAGTTATCGATGGTGTCAGGATCGATTTCGTAGCGGCTGCCTTTGTCGATGCAGAAGCCATGGATGCTCTCGGTGAACGAAAGGTAAAGTAGTACGGGGAAGGTATTCCTGGGGAGCGTTCAAAGGTGGGATCTTCTCGTGTCAGTGTGCTGTATGACTGACGTTGAGAGCAATCGAAGTTAGGTCTTCTGATAAAGCCAAACCTCAGTTTATCCGCGCTGGACGTCCAGATGAAGTTTGGTGTTACCGAGAAGTCAGCGCTGTGGCAGCGAAGAACTGAGGAGCGATGATGGCCTGAACGTGAGTGCAAGCAGTTATTGACCTTGAGCACCGCCTTGCATGTATATACCCTAACACGCCCCCTCTGCATGGCAGCTGTGCATTGCGCCCTCAATCCTTCTAGCACACTCATTTCTCTTCGCTTCTCGGCTCACAGCCATGGCTAACATCACTGCCGTTAATACAGCGCAATCTGCCACCCAACGATGGACGTCAAAACACCCAAACTTTATCGTTGCTCATTCACCAGTCTCGCTTTGGATGCCTGAGCACTGACTCTCTTCGTCCATCGTATCAAACTGTCCCGCGTACGCGCAAACGCAACGTTGCAGGGACGTCGACGTCTTGGCAATGCTTTGTTTGTATTTGACCGCGCCTCAACTTGTACATTCACACTGTCACTTCCGATCTTTACGCTGTGATCAAGTGCTCATCCATAGAATTCAAATATTAACATGCTTTGCTATACATCTGCTCGTAGAAAACTGGAAGAGTAGAAACGCGACCTGTACCCGACCCAATCCCATCTACACCAGCCAGAACTAATCACATAAGGCGTCCAGTGCTATGCAGTCGATGATGAGACGGTATGTCATATAGCCAACGAATCGCATCTAAGATGAGGAAGATCCGATACCTCAATATGAATGATAACAGCAGGCCGGGCATCGAGGACGGCAAGTGGCCCTGGAAGTCGTCATTGGCATTTGGAGATCAGTGTAACTGATGAGAGTGTATCGGAGTCATGCATGGGCATCGCTGGTGCTGACGAGTTGGGCTGCTGCTTAGTATTATGTCCTACTCAAACTTACCAGTGCAGAATGACAGCCTGAAACGTGTGCTATCACTTGGATACATTTTTGTGAGCATGATTTAGAATGCGAGTGATGTGAAGTGCCGTTAATGATGTCAACGAAACAGAAACACTTACCTTTGTGGTTCTGTTCCAGGCTTAAAGCAATGCGAAGACGGACTTTGATCCCCAAATCAGTGGTAGTGATGAATAAGAACAAGCCGTTTGCCGCACCATACTAGATGTTCTTTATGTAATGTAATTGTCGGCGCTCAAGTGTTCACACTCAACTTGAACTTGAATGCATTTTTACTTATACCTGGTCCCAGACTGGTTTGTTCATCTCGCCTTTGAGTGGCGAGGAGAGTAGACAACGAAATGAGGCCCAAAATAGGGTTCCTGTCTCTTGCTGAAGAGCTCCGGTTTTACATTCTCAGCTTCCTTTCATGCCGAGATATTCTTCGGTGTACATCCGTAGGTCGCATTTCATGTTGTTGTCCTACAGGGTTATCTATTCTGACGATCCTCCTGCAGGTATGTAAGGCCCTTCGCCAGACGTACTTGTCCTCCTCCGAGCTGCAATACATCGTTGAAATGAGTGGACAGCGGTTGCTCCCTGTGTCCAACACGGACAATGGCATTCCTATTTCCGCGCGCCTGCAACTTTTGAGAGACAAAGCTCACGCATGGTTCAAGGTTGACATCCACTCTTTCAAAACGGTCCTCATGAAAAGGGCCTCGCTATCTTGGCGACAAATCGTTGCTGGTGGACATGTCTACTTGTGGAACCGCCGAGCAGACACGGCCAGGATCTTCCCAATACTTCCAAAACCCTCACAGCAACAATTCCAGCGCAACTGGCTCCCAGGAACGTTGTGTTCAGTTCCCCACTCAACCAACCTCGATCTGATCATGGACCCAGCACAAAATTTGATCGCCGTCGCCTATACTGTTGATAATAGGAGAGTCTATATTAAAGTTGGGGCCCTGGATAATGATGAGGTTCACCCTCAGGCTGCTGGAGAGACACTGTTCCTGTCGGACGACTCGGAAAACCTCCCTGAAACGTTACGTGTAAACCTTAAATGTTTCGGGAGGCATATCGCTTTATGGCGTCGCTTGGACGACGAAGACTGGGATTCAACAGATGAGGGGTGGCGGTTGCAGATTTGGGACTGGAAACATTCGACGACATCTAATGTGAGCTTTGGTTTGAAACAGTTGAAAGAGCTGATAACTGACTCTGACTTTAGAGTATCCTCAGCGGTGCAGTAGACTGCGAATCCAACACCGCAGTTGATTTTTATTTCCTCGGAAACGATCGATTGCTGGTAATAACCGATAATTTGCATCTCTATTCAATCGAGGATATGTCCCAGACGCCAGAATTGCTGGCATGTTTCCTGATGCCAATCTCATTGATGTTGTGGTGCCACCTTCCGATGGGTGACATTGAGCACTCAGAACCGCATATGCAAGCCCAGCCGAAGATGTACGCCTCAGACCCTGCACATCGACTCATATGCCTCACCACGAACTCTTCTGGCGACGATTGCTATTATAGTACTCAAGTCTTCATCATTTCCACGAGGATTTTCTTTGACCTTGACGGAATTGCGGCGGCAACACCGATACCGTGGAAACACTGGGGTCCTCCAAATGTTCGTATTTTCGACCACCCACATAGTGGCACATTTCATATTAGTGGGAATCGAGTCTTGCAGGCGCTCCCTGTTGGCACGGGAGACTCAAAGTCTATATTACATTTGATGGACTTTAGCCCGCTAGCTGTGACGAACAGCCGGGGTTTAGGACGAGTGGTGAAAGAGCCATCCACGGTAGAAGTCTCCAACTACGGACCTGGACAGAGCTTGACGACATCCATGCCTTATGTCCAGGTCGTATTTTCGGACAGGAATTTCGAGTCTACCGATTCAGAGTTGGAGGGCGTATGGATCGACAAGGATAGAATTTATATGCTCATCGCAGATTTGAAACCCTCGATGCTCTATGACGAACCGATTTTCATGAGGCGGCCTATTGGCAGGTTTGAGATCATTGACGTCTAGAGCAGAGGGGGGCGGTATCAGTTAATGACTAGCATTTTGGGTACTTATGGAGATCACCAGTCGAGGATACTGTCTTCATTCGATCAAGGCTTGAAGATGTGATTACGGGAGACTGGGTTTCAACTTTCGAGCATGTGTTACCATATAGTATAACTCTTGAGGCTAATCCCATGTACATCCGGACCATAGACATTACCATGACAGTACCACTTATGATCAATGATTCCTTGCTGATGCTAACTCTAATCATCTGGTTGTACATCTCTTTTCTCGGTTTGCTTCTTCACTCGAGTAAATACAGATGATCGCTGTGGGAATAGCAGGGTGCTCTGCACGATGTTGTTCAGGACTCAGCGAATCAACGTAAGTAGTCTTGGACTGCGCTTGTCCAGCGTCTCCCGATCACTCTCTGTTTGACCCAGTTCCCAGACGATCAGCCATCGGTAACTCCAGCGTACTAATTGTTGAGATTCGACTGGTAGCATTGCGCAGGACGTTCTCCTGACAAAGAATGCCGGTCAAGTTCAAATAACCCAACTGTGACTTTGTGAGAGTCTACTCGCAGGTCATAATACATACTTCACATTCTCTCCAGGACCCGAACAGAGCCAAAGAGCGGACAATTTGCACACTAAACAACGCGATCATGTATTGGGTGCTTTCAGGCCGTCGGGGTAGTCGGTAGTCATGAGTAAGTGCATATTCGGGCGAATATGGCGCCTCATGCGTTCACCTATTTTCACTTTATTTTGAACCAGGTCTACTACCAGTAGTATCTTCTGGGACTCTTTCCTCAATCGTATATTAGTTGCACGATGTCTTAAAGGAGGAAGTACACTTACATATCTGGAGTCGCTGCCATGAACGTTGTGAGAGAGAGATCTATTCCATCGTTGCCACAAGAGACGCGATCCGATCTCCAGAAGTCCCTGTGCATTCGTGTGACCAAGAGAGATAGGACAACGACCTGAGTCCTGCTACCGAATAAGTCACCATCCCTTCCAATTGCGATTAAACAAACTCTGCAATCATGTGCACCACCGGAAACTGCATCTCACATTAATGAGGCGGCTTTGAGCGTCAACAGTAACTTACCGGAAGGAATACTGTAGCGAGAATGACACCAAGAGAGAAACCTGTGCCACTTAACGAGTTAACAAGTAAATATATATTCAAGAATGATTTTGGCACGAACCAAAGCTGCAGCTGAAGTACAATAAATTATGATGCATGAGACCACGCATAAGACGGTTTTCAATCTTCCAGCTGCCATGACTCTCGAAGGTGCGATATAGCACGCACACCAATATTTCTGAAAGAGCGTCCATGCAAAGGCACGCGGTTAGTTTGAGTCTGTGTTCGAGCAACAGTTCCTGATACCGACCTAACTCGCCAGCAACTAGCAGGCAGTACACGACAATCACCGAAGATCGTGCCTTCGTATTCAGATATCCGATACCCCCAGGAATCGAGCATTCTCCTTTATGGATAGATTAGAAGTTGTAAGCTGAGCAGGCAAAAGCCATTTACTCACCCATTGACAGTATAAATTCTTGAAAGCAGACGAAGATTGGTATTAAATAGGCCTGCGGAGGATGAGTCAGACATACTATGTAAATTTGGCTACAGCCTCCTGGTATTGGTCTCACAATGGTGTTGATGATTTTGAACGCCATGAACCTTCTCTCCCGATACCATATTGCAATTGTTCTAAGTATGAAGATGCCTGAACCATAAGGGAATTGTGCAAATGTTAGAACGCAAGATCAGCAGTGGCTAGTTCAATTGGTAAACTCACACTCGGCAGAAAACATCGACAGAAACCCTGCGCCTAAAGAGGTGTTAGACGCAGAGTCAGTATGCGTAAAGGTAAAACATCATTACACTCACATATATTTGTTATGTATATAAAGCGACAAAGCTATGATGAGGGTAGGGCGTGAGTTAAATCCGCACGTTTCCAACATTTGACCATACAGTATATGAGCCACGAGGGAGAAAAGTCACTGAAGAACATTGTAAACACACTATACTCTGGGGACAATATGGAGGTACAAATCTGATGCTCACAAAGCATATTCAATAACATGAAGGCAGATGGAAGGTGACTGCAGGCGAGATAAAGCATCGTGCCAAGCCCGCACCGGGAATCGAGAAGAAAAGCGACCTGCACCAACTATAATTGAGAGCATGTACCATAGGACATTCAAGCAAATTTCCACTTGCCGAGTCAGGCACACAAAGTATGCAGTCGTATGCCTGAATGTTCATGTAAAACAACGCATGGTCATGATAAATTCTATAGCTCACCCAAAGTGATATCAATGCAACTATGAGGATAATTAAATCAACGAAAGCAACTGATTAACCGGACAACAGCCGCACCATAATAGTACTGAGACAAGAAATCGGTGATCTATGATTGACTCGATTACAGAAGTTGCACTCACCTTTGACCACAAGAGAATGTCAGCTTGAGACCCTTGCAAAGGACTCATCCTAGTCGTGGCGACAAATCACTTCGCAGTGGGCCATTTATAATGCTGTCCAGTGTCCCATGGACCTTGGTAAAGACATTAATCGGAGTTTACGTTTAATGATCGTGTCTTATTGCAAACTGCGGCATTGAGCCTAGTCTGATCATAGTGCGGTCATGAGAATTGCAGCTCCGGTTCCATCAGAACATGTTACTTGACACCACCCTCTGAGAAAGGTTTTCGCCATAGTGATCATCATCCACGTTCTCCGAAGATATATTTTGATCCGCTCATCGAGAACCTATCCGTACAAACAATTAAATTGATAATAAGTAAACACAGGAAACCGCCCATAATGTATTATGCTGCCGAAAATGGCGGCTCGTACATGCAATACCCATGAAAAAGCAATGTCACGAGCAAGGCAGGATCCTTGTGAACGTAAAGCTTGAATCAGCGGGCGCACAGCCTCAATCCATGCAGACTGGACACCAGCGACAACTACAAATGTAACATTCAAAACCACCGGGAGCGACTGACCTAGAGAAGGAATTCAAGAGCATGTTGGTGGAAAGCCATCCTGTCGCCAGACGTAGTAGAGAACGGACATGAACATACACAAAAAGAGCTGTCATCAACGTGCACGCGTCTGCCAGCGCGGTTCTTGAGGCCTCCAAAATGGCCCTAGGTCCCGCCATTTTGCGAATCGTAGATGGGGCCTGAGATCTGAGAATATAAGCACAACACACACCACCACCACAGGTGAGGGTAGAACAAAATGCAGCATAGTAACAGCTACGGCATAGATAGCCTAGGTGCTTCGTCTGCACGACTATAATTGAGGTGTGATGATAATAACGCACCTTTTTACCGCAACCCTCTCGAATCCGAACAAAATACCCACCGCCTCTGCCACCAGTCCATCCATCTCGATCATATGTAGAGTCAAGGTCTTCTGAATAGTACCTGCAATGAGTGATGCTCTGAAAGAAATAAGAAAAATCGGATGACCATCCCCCTGCATATATGGCAGCTCTGGCAGACGTAGCTTCCGCTACCAATAATACGGGAAAAAAAACCATCAGCAACAGCAAGAAGATGCGGGGTGGTGCCAAAGCATACTGGTCGGGTGAGAGATGTTACTCGTGTTAGAGTTGGCCAACAACTTTGAGATTGTGTCGATGAGGCTATTGCTAAGCCAACAATACAGCTGCAGGAGATTCTAATACTTGCCGTGACACCGACTCGACTCGACTACATACAACCCAACCCACTGAGTCCATAGCGCTTCTACTAAAACTCTGTCTTTGAGTAATAACGCGATAATTCGGTATGGGCTCGGCCCTGGGAACTTCCTGCTAATCAATGTCACCAATTATTGTATGTACTCACCGCCCTCTCGTACACAGCACCAATGCCCTAACAACAGAAGCCCGTTCATTAAATTGCTGTATTGACATACTTTGCACACTAGAACATCAATTGGTTCACTACTTTCCAGTGTACGCCCGCTCAATCTATTACACCCTAGGATTGATCGTTCGATTGACGTCGTCGTAGGTCTTGCATCGAGATTGCCTTTGCGTTGATCACACACTCCAACCAGTTCCAACTCGACTAGCAGTAGCAGTCTAGCTACTTCCACGACTCGCATCCCAATAACATTTCTCAATGAGCTACGGTCAGTGTCGGTACCTCCATCTTTTATACACTACGTCGTTCTCTGATCTCATTCACAGTTCCTGGAGATTCTCGCTCGTCTGGAGGAGCATGGGAGAAACTGTCCCAGGTCGCAATAAAGGGTGCCGAGCACGATTCTCACGAACGCCAGCCCCATCCCAAGTGTTTGGAAGGAACCAGGATGGATCTCCTAAACTACATCCACGGACTATTAGATGGCAAGGAGAAGAGCCGACTTATCTGGCTGCATGGCACGGCAGGCGTCAGAAAGTCTGCAGTCGCGTTCCCTGTAGCTGAAAGGATGAGAAGCCTGAAAATCACCGTGACGGAGCAGACGAATATCGAGACGCGGCTGGCGGGCACGTTCTTTTTCTCGCACAAGCACACCGAGCGCTGCACGACTGGATATTTTATTGCTACGCTCGCATACCAGCTTGCCTACAATTTCAAAGGTGAGGTCTCCTCGTGTCAGTGTGCTGTATGAGCTCTCTGGTAAAGCCAAATATCAGTTTATCTGTGATGGAAATCCAGATAAAATTTGTTGTTACCAAGAAGCTAGCACTTTGGCAGCGAAGAACTGAGGAGCGAAGCGATGAAGGCCAGAATGTGAGTGCAGTTACTTGGGCACTGCCTTGCATGTATTTGCCCTACTAACACGCCCCCCCGCACGGCGGCCGTGCATTGCACCCTGAATTCTTTCATAACATTTATTTCACTTCGCTTCTTGGCCCACAGCCATCAATCAAGCGCCAATCTGCCATCCAATGATCGGCGACAAACCATTCAAACTTCATTGTTACTCGTTCATCAGTTTCGCTTTGGACGCCCAAGCACCAACTCTCTTCGTCCCATCGTACCAAACTGTTCTGGGTACGTGCATACGCAATGGTACAGAGGCGTGGATGTTTTTGCGACTCTTTGTTCGTAGTATTTGACCGCGCCTCGGCCTCAACCATCTCATACATTCACATTTTCACTTTCGATCTTTACACGGTGACCAAGCGCTCATTCATATAATTCGAATATTAACACGCATTGCCATATATCTACCAGTAGAAAACTGGAGGAGTGGAAACGCAATTTGTAAATCCTATCGACACCGGCCGGAACTAATCACATAAGGCATCCGGTGCTTTGCGATCGAGGATGACCCTCATCGGCACAACACTTCACGGAGTGATTGCGACAATCTTCCGCCACAGCGCCAGCCCCTCGCATTGAAGATAATCTTTCAACCCCAGCCCTGGCGAAGTAGGTGCTATCCACATAATTGCGAATGCTGGAGTGGCAATGATCGCCGCAAAACATCCTATTCCGAAAGTGCGTAGAATATGCTTGAAACTCGTTGGGAGATCATCGAGATCTCCTGGTCCCAACCATATGATGCAGGAAACCACAGCCTCCATGACACTCGTGATTGGTAGCATCACGAGGAACATCAAAATAGCGACAACACCTCTGGGATGAGTATTTTCTCTGCTAGCGGATATGAATAGAACCCAGGATAAGATACCGAGAATGAGGAGGCTGATGCCCGTGATAGCATTGAAGGCCACTCCAATGAAATTTTTCCATCTATTCCCACCATTCCGGATTTGAGGACTGGCCATCAATGACAACGTACTGGTGCCAATGGCAAAAGCGTGAACAGCCTTCAGTTCTGCCGACGCAGTGTGAAAGTTGCCTGCGACCCATAAGATCTGTGATATGAGGGAATAGATGGCTGAATAAATCCAGCCAATCCAGCCACAGCCTAAGCCACGTTCTTCATCGTCACTCTCTATTTCAAAAAAGCAACGCAGGAGAGATCCGAGTCCTATAAAGATGATGTCCAACCCCAAGGTCCAGGTCATGAGGGCGGAATAGAAGATAACACCAACGCCGCCAGTCAGGCCGCCTACAGTGGATCCGACAAAGGCTGACAGAACAGCATGGAGTTCTTGGGTATGGGGTGATATCTGACAAGTGGCGTTGGTAGTAGTTGCTAGGTCCATCATATGGTCCTAAGAGTTCGAGCTGCCTGAGACTTAGGTGGAATACTAATGAATGGGCGAACCCCAACTGATGATTAAATATGCACGAGTAACATTGCCAAACGCCAGGGGCAGCGAACCGCTGGAAGTAGGGTGTCAATATCCAAGCATTATGCCCAGGATTTACTTACGTTGTTAATACTGGCTGAGGGTGACACCTTCGCAGAGGATTGCTGTGATCCAAGATAAGCAACACTTCTATTACCTGAAATACGTTCTGAACCCACAAAGTGCCGCGACAAAGCCAACATCGCAGGTATGTGTCTTTGGTTTTGTCTTCCCATTCCATATCTTCATTTGTCACAGAGCGCAACGTCGTAGACATGATCAAGATCTCTATCGAGCACCCAATCAACGTTCCTAACATCCAGATACTGCAGAGCGCATAGCACCAATGGCAGTGGTATTAGTGATGTGTCGGGCCTGGAAATTCTGGCTTGGGCTGGCCCTTTGGGGGGCGCGAACCTGGCAAATTTTGAAGCCAAGACCACGATGCCGCTAAAATTATATCCACAAAATGACCTCTCAGCTCATGTCATACGATATATGACGATATCTTCTCACTGGTTCTCCGACCAACGCTCATATCATAGGAAATAACGTTCGAGCGGAAGGGACAGCATCGCAGGACATTTCAAATTCTGATGGCATTGTGGTGGCATCGGTAAGGGAATTGAGAGCTATCGACATGTAATGAGAAGACTCTGAGCTTGATCATAGTATGAGATACGTCGGCTCTGTTAACGGGGAGAACCCAGAAAACTTGGCGGGCTTGCCCATCAGTCCTACAGGAGGGTCGCCTATTCCATATTCGATGAGTATCTGGGGCGTCCTTGCCTAAGCATTGAAACCTGAAATCCAAATCATTTCGCGAGCGCTTGGTGATGGTGATCGATTGAACAGCGTTGGACAGAAAAAGGAATGAGGCCTAATCAATGGCATGAGTCCCAGACATATCGAAGAGCATAAAGTCAGTTCGAAGATCCGTGAAGCCCGCTGAAAATGAGAAGATGATATGGGTCTTCGATATAAGAGTTCGTGGTGTGAGAAACAAAAAGATGTGAACTGATTCACATCATGCGTCAGCCGGGAGTCGAACCCGGTGCTAGGCCATGGGAAGACCCAATGTTACCGGTACACCACTAACGCTTGATGACAGTGCTCACACAGCACAGCATATAAGCTTGGATGAATAACTCGAGTTCGACGACCTCTTCAAAAAATCGACAGATCACCATATTGTCGTTCAGCTCCTGGGCCTACTAGTAAGTGGATGTACGTGTTATGTTCCGCTAAGATTAGAAGATATTCAAAAACGTGAGTTTGTATTAGATAAGGAGCGGGATGGGTGGAGAAAGATCATGAATAAATTCGACAGCGCCAGGTTTGTTGCTCAGCCCAACATGACCTTTCTCAGATCCAATGTCCGAGCCTATTGACCGCGTATCTACAGATGAATCGTCGGTGTCGTCTCCAGCAGAATCGCTCGACTCGTCAGCATCAGTCCCTCGCAGAGGGCTGCTACCAGTGATGGTCGCTCCAACTTTTGGCCTCAGAATCGGAATAACATACTCCTCATCTTCCTCCGCTATGCTGTCAGTTCGAGTCATGTGGCTTGCAACATGTCTGATTTGACGTCCCGTATCTTGTTCAGAAATGGAGGTGCTGCTGGGAGGTACGCTGACACCTAATCTCCGAGCCTGTTTCCGCTCGCGGATTCTGGCAAGACTTCGGCGCCGCTCCTCCATCCATTGTTCCTCATCCACCTCAAGGACGATAGAGGCCCGGCCGGCGGGATCAGATGATGAGGCGACAGGTTTCGGCTTCTCGCTACGGAGATAAACATGCACGCCTGCAGCTGTAAGCACCCGAACGATAGGCGCATGGGAGCTGCGAGTCCGCATGCGGTGCGCATACGATGCTGTCATTCTGTGACATGGATAAGTTCCCGTCGGTAGAGCGTTTGAAAGTGGACTAACCCTGGCCCGAGGACGAATTCGCCACCAAGCTGAGTAACGTCGCCGGCTTTCTCCCAGACAGGCATGCCGACACGCAGAGCATTTGCGATGACCATGGCAATGCCTCCCGCACGACTATGTCGGACGTAGCTACTGCGACGCTTTTCTGCTTTTGGCTCGACTGACTTCATAGTCATCCCTAGGATGCCGTAGAGGCGAGAAGAAGGATCGGTGTACACTGCATAGGGCGTCCGGAAGATTTCTGGGGGGGATGAGCATGGGTTAAATAAAACGAAGAGTGGCACGCTTACGTCGGTAAGACTTGATCATGTTATACGAGCCATTGCTGATGATGACAAGGTTTATTCCTGACTGTTTGAGTACCTGTGGATCCACAGTATTGGCGATAGAAAACATGTAGTCTTGGCACAGCGGACACCTGGCATGACGCAATAAGCTCAAGCGCGTTCAAGATCGACTTGGAATCTCACCAAAAGTGTCTGATAAATATGACGACCGTCTTCTGATCCCGGAAGAGGTCGCCAAATGGAATCCTAATACCGTTTTCAGCCACAACAACACAAGACGCTGCATCTAGCAGCTGCCTCTTCGTTGGAAGGGCATTTTCATCGAAAACATGTGCGAAGCTAGAAGGAGCGGTAGAGGGGCGCGACGACGGCTTTTTGCGAGGCGGCTGCCCAGTCACATCTACAAGTCGCTGCTGAGGTTGCATCGTCTGGGGTCTAGGCTTCTTCGGAGTGAGAGGAGCTGGCTCGGAGATATCAGACACGAGAGCGGAAGGGGAGCACAAGGTGGAACTACTGGGCTCAGACATGTACCCAGGCTCGGAGCTTATAGGAGAGTCATAAATAGACGTTCCTGTGGGATGAGATACATCAAGGGATTGCATGTTCGCAGCTACGAGTGGCGGAAACAACATTGACATTGATGATTTACGGCGTGGGCGAAACGTGTTCTCTTCTGGAACGTGTTTCTCCTTGGACGGGCGCTCCGAACTCGTCCCGAGGGCAACGGTCATCGTGGGGAACGAACGATGATGGTGATGATGTTTCACGTTCCCGGTCTCACTTGAGAATTCAGCGAGACTGAGACCGCTACGGCTTTTCCTAGGAAGGAACCGCGCCAACTTCCCAACACGAGAACGCGAGGTGTTCATCGGCTCAGATGAAAACGTCGACACCCTACTACCAGGCCCAGACATAAGGGATAGCACTGGGGCTGAATCGTGGCGAGTCATAGGAATAACAAGAGGGAGCAAGCTCTCGCTGCCATGGCCGACGTGCTGCATCTGAAAAGGTTGTGCAGAATGCGCAGGAGAGGGAAATCTGGAGCTAGCCAGCACATATGCCTGCAGATTTGTATGCCCATACGGTGACGTCCCGGGCGACACGGAACACGTGTTAGTCCGTGCTTCTTTTCGCGAGACGGCTGATCGAGAGCGCCTGCGCTGGGGAGTCGGCAAAGTGCGGATGCTAGGCGAATCACATTGTGAAAATTGCGGCGGCCATCGTCCTGACTCGGCAGTGTTATGGAGGTTTTGCGAAATATCCAAGCTGCTTCTAGTGCTAAATGTCGTAAGCAACTCCAGTTTCTTGTCAGGAGAAGCGACGTCGGGACTCGCCGGCGGCATGGCTTGGTATGGATCAGGAGGATACGGGCTGCCGCCGGTATACGGAAGGGTTGGGAGTTGTGATGTCGAGTCACCAGTGAAGGTGAGGAGACCGAGCGTGCTGGCAGTTCTGGTGCGAAGTACGGAGAGGGGAGCGAATGGGTCGTCGGGGTCGGGACAGGGATAGCGTGCATCTAGCACAATACTTGGCGCTGGCTTTCGCCGGACTGGCATGGAGCGTGGCTGGGGAATGGAACTAGATACATTAGTTGCTACAGGCATAATAGAACAAAGGGAACAATATAGTGTTAAATGATGATCGGCGACTCGAATGACAGAGGAGGCTAGATGGCACGACTGGCGAGCTCCAGCTGGAGGGAAAAGCAAAGAACGTCAACTCTTCGGAAAGGGCATTTATGTGGTGATCAGCGTGTTTTCGATGAGGGCTTCAGAATCGGTGGAACTATGGCATAGTGATCAGAAAACGGGTGTAAACACGTGTGCAGCGCATGTTGAGGGGACGCTGAAGAAGGCCGCCGTCTGCGGCGCGGTAGCCTCACTTCCGTCGCTTGATAATAGCACCCCCTTATCGCCTATGCCTGACTGCCCTTTGCTCTGTCAACAGGTGAACAATGGGCGATCTAAGTACGGGATTAGTACTCGTCAAATGAGATCGATTCTCAAGATAGACACTTCCAAGCCAACGTTCCAGTGCGATGTCGTTAGTTATGTACACAGTGAAGAAGCGAGTTCAACCGCAACAAAGTCGTGGATCAACAGAACATTCACCTAGAACAATGAATCAATAAGAATGGTGACGTGTTTCATGACTGCAGCGAGTCGCCATGATTATCTTCCCACAGTCGTGTAAAAATGTAGACATGTTGTTTGACGTCTGGCATACGCAGAACATCGTGTTATTAGAAAAGTCTGGGATCAATTAAGCCATCCCCAGGTCAGGCATAGGTGTCCCTGAATGTGCTTTACTTATCTACTGATGCCACCACAACACAGGATCTTTGTATTTCGACATTCAGCACGAGCCAGGAAGGTCAGTAGATGTTTCAGGCTCTGCCATCAGCTGTATACATCACATCAGTACAGGATCACCATATGAACAAAGGACAACTTGATACCTTGATGGTCAGCGCAGTGGTGTAAATCATTGCGGCCATACCAAATATGCCAAGCAAGATATCCCCGATCTTCTCCGTGCGCGTCTTAGCAACTGCCTTGTAGTGCAGCATTGCTGGATATACGAAGCACAAAGGAACGCTGTAACCATTGTTAATCCATCGTCAATCCCAAATGAGTATCTTTGAGGCACTTACCAAGCAAAGCTACCGATCAGAGAGACAAACTTGTCCAGGTCCGCGGCACCAACCCAGCTAATGACTGTGGAGATCGCGACAAGCCCGAAGCGAAATAAGTTCTTGAGCCATTTCACACGAGGATCTTGCTTTCCACTTCGCACGAAGAGTCCATTCTCGAGAATTCGCACGGCGGGGAAGAACTGGAGGGGTATAGAAAGGAGGATGGCGAGCGAGTACAGGAATTGGACCTTGAAATCGAGAGAATACGTATAAGATTCTATCGCCGAAATCACTGTGATAGGCTTACGGATTGTGTGAACTTGCTTGTTTGGTCAAGATTGATCAAGACCACGGTGTTCACATTTGAACCGAAAGTCAGGTATGACAATGCACCAGCACCACCGAATAGGACTAAGGATGTACAGTGAGGCCCAAAAGATAACAAATCATGGAAACGGTGCTCACAAAGCAAGGTGATCATGACGCCTGTCAGTACCTTGGGGAACTTGCGTGGTTCGCGCATTGCATCAGTAATGGGAATAACCTAACCCGGACCATCAATGTCTCTTCGTTCCAAAATGGAACTGGATAACTCACTAGACCAATGCCCTCGAAGGAAAACACGGCAGTTCTATGACCATTCTTCAGATCACAATCAACGCTTTAAGAGCGAAACTCACCCAACAAACAAGGGGAAGTCCTTGGGATTGAACATCTGCACTTGGGCGATACCCCACTCTCCAATGAATGACATCTCACTGCCAAATATATAAACCAGCCCGGCAAGGATAAATGCATCTGCAACGAGGGCAGATGCGCTGAGCTTCGCGAGATTACGGACAAGGGCCAGAGGGAGGAAAATTACGAGTTGCATAAGGATGAAATATTGCACAGGCCAATCTGTCTCGCATTTGGTAATTGCAAGCACGAACGCCTGCACGAAGGCGACTTCAGTGATAATAATTGGCAAAATGCGGTACCCCCACCTTTAGATTCTCGGCGACAAAGATAGTATATGCAGAGACGAACCCAATTTGGGAAACTACAATGGAAGATAATATCAAATAACGCATCCAGGGACCATATAGAGCACCGCCGATATCTTTATCGCAAAGTATTAGACACAGTCAATTCAAACAAATTGAGCTGACCTCCAAAAGATCCAGAGACGACAAACTTGGTCCTGACGAGGAGTAGGAACGAATATAAGGAAACGAGCGCAACAACGGAAATCATGATAACCGAGAAAAATAGACCACCATTGGCGAAGCTGAAGAACTATTCTCAGCGCATGAAAGAAAGATACTCGTATGAGAATACATACGCTTTCCCAAGAAATAGGACCCCAGTACCAACGAACGCTTTCAAAAGCTAAAGTCAAGCTAAATAAACCGCGCACATGATAGAGAATAGATGAGACTTGCCATCAGAACAGCTTGGGTGACCGTTGCATCTCCATGAGGACCGACAGAAGCAGCCCTACGTCTGGCGCGCGACGTTGAACGAGGCTTGAGCAAAGGCTGAGTTTCATCGATTACTACATGGGTATCAGGCTCAGAAGGACCAGCACGGATGGTAGATTCTTCATCATCAGCCCTGTCTTCCTCCTCTTCCTCGAGATCTTCTCCAGCCTGTTTGCTCATGATGAGGATTGATATGCTATGAGGGGGGTATAAACTTACGAATTGACCATATATGTACAGAAAATCGATGAAGTTGTTGGTCGCACGCCGCTCCTCTCCACCATGCTCGTTCGCGTGCATCAAAACGTAGTTTCGTCTGAAACCTCCAGGCTCGTGTATGTGCTCAAAGGCGGGGTTTAATGGTGCTACAGATCCAGAGAAAGAAGAGGCACGAGGCCGTACAGCCTGACGGCGCTGATCGGTGTGCCACTTGTAAATGTCATGGCTAGGGTGCAGTTGTGAGCTTTAGAAGGAACGTCATTGCCTTTACGACACTGTGACGAACTCACGTAATATCTGCACCTGGAGCTTCATAGGGTATAGGAAATACCTCAGTTTCCTCTCTGAAAGCTGCTGGAGGCGGAGTAGAGGAACCTGCAGATGGGGTATCATCGTTGGAGACGCGGCCATCTAACTCTGAGCCAGATATCGAGTTCACATCTCCCCGATTCTGCCTCTCCTCTCGCATCAAGAGATGACGTCTAATAACCCTAGCCTTGTGATCATCTGGAGGAGTGTCCAAGTCAAGAGCACCGGAATCAAGACCGCTTCCAGGTGTAATGGTGCTTGAAGGCCGTGGGCTGATTCCAGTGGGAGGTAAACGATAGGCCCTACCTAGAAATTCGCTTTGTGGGAGCAGGGTCTGACCTGGAGAGCCACTCAGGCTGGTGAAGCTTTCTGGTGTAAACCGGGCAGGAACGTTGGGCACTGGAGGTGTTCCAGTATACTGCGCCCGCCAAGAGCGGAGATCGGGTGTGCCAATTGGTGTCGGTGTCCCCGAATGAAAGGCATGGCCCTGTCGTGGACTGCCAATATTAACTGGCCTTGATGGAGACGACATAGATCTAGAGAGTGTTAGTGAACGTGGTGGTTGTGGTACTAGTCCAAGGAAGCAGTTCGGCTGAAAAGCAGGCTGTAAGTCATATGTCGGCCATGGGCCGGAACCATATCGGGGGTAATGGGGATAAAGTACTACCTGGACCGGTACCTAGCAGTGCCACAGCACGACTGTCAAAATTCCATTTCACTCCTGTTTAAAACTCGGATTAATATTGTTCTTCAGACTCAAGCTATCATTCAATGAGTTGTACGGGCTCAGTCAAAGCCTTGGCGAGAAAAACACCCAGCGTGACCACGGAATACTGTAAATCACCGTTCCGTCCCGTCCGGCCCTAATTTGACTATCCGGGAACCCCTGGGAATTCCTCCAAAATCTTGGAATTTATTCTTCAGGATTTGGGCCAACTTTGGGCATCACCAGGCAACACAAATTATATGTCCTTTGAGGCCTGTTGCCAACTAGGCAAACGTGAACATGATCTCTAGCGTCAGGTCAAGGATACCTGTGAGACGATCAGCAGCTCATGGTTTGTTGGACGATGGGGACAGAGTGAGCGGACGGGACGTACAGAACGGACGGACCGGGAAGGCCGGAACAACTTGGATTATGTGTGTTTGCCTTTGTTGCCACAAAGCCTGTAGAATATACAATCACCCAGTGGCACCCACAACTTGAACTCCTTTAATTTGGTATGATAATCGAAACCACCACAAGGTTAGTGGGCCGTCCAAACCTTTTAACGGTCACTTTGGTATAGTCCAACAAGCCTCCTGCGGCCTCACAGCGTCCAACGACTTCATCATGAGTTCTCGCCCGCACGCCGCCGTTGTTGCCAACGCAAAGATTTTCCCGGTCTTTGCAAAAAGGCTCGCATCACAGGACATCCAAGAGTACATAAACACTGCCAATAAGCTGAAGAATTGGTTAAGTTCAGAGAAAGCGTACTATCCCGACGCTCTACGTAATGTAAGTATGCTCGATCAACTTGGCAGGCGCGAAACTCAAAAGACTTCTGACCCTTAAACGTCAGATCGTTTCACTCCTCGAGGTGTGTGGACGCGTCGCTCCTTGCTCTATCTGTTTATCTTATGCTTGACAGATTGCCCATCAAACCTTTACGCAAAGGTTTCTCCAAGCAGAATCGTCAGCGCTGGCCGCGATAGACATATATCAGGCCTTGATCCGCGCCGTGGTACCTTTCTTGCGGTTTTTCACAGAGGAGGACCTGCAATGTACGTGTTGAATCTCACCAAGTGTTCGACTGTGTTGAGTGTGTTATGTAGTGCGACTCCAAGACTTGATTCAAAGTGCCACTGAGGTTTCGACTACATTCGTATATCCTGTCTGGGCTGAAGGCGAAGCCGCAGCTCAAGCATACAAGTACGCTGGTATTTATTAAGTCTGAACATCAGTATCATAATGCCGTCTAGGGACGCTACCTCTGCAATCACCTCTGCCCAGGATTCGACTCCAAGCACGCAACTAATGTTTCCTACTCCTGGGCACCCTTCGACCGCGTCTACACCCTGCTCAGATATTCGCGCTGATCCCCCGCCCAGTCCATCCATCCCGAGAACCCTTCCAAAACCGCAGCCAAAGCGCCAATCTTTGGCATCTTCACTATCTGAGCGCCTCAAACACCGTGACCTCGAATGGTTTAAGGCACAGCATCAGCCTGTGGCGGCTCCTGATTCAAAGTCTACAAGTCCTATTGCGACGGAGCCCCCTGCAGAGAAAATACGGCCATCTCGCATGCCAGGGAGGATACCGCCACTACCGGCATCCAGTGAACTGACAACAGCAAACGAGCCCGCAGCTCCCGTGAATGCCGTTGATCTGTCGAGTACCTCGCCTGTCACCGAGATTTCAGCGCCTACAGAAACCAAGGAGCTCAACGAAGAAGAAATCGTATCCACTATAGCTGATGTTGTTATGAACGATCCACAAGCTGAAAATGTACCTCAAGGTTCAGAAACATTTCCCTTGGGTACTCCAGACAATGTCGCCCCCGAGCTCACTACGCCGTCGCCAAATCCAGATACAGATTTTCCGGCTCCAAAGCAGTCACCTGTGATATCCTCGGATGTGGGTGTAAAAAGCCACGGAGATGAGTCATCGTTACCTCCAATAGATAATACCCATCCGCAAGTCGCTTGTCCTAGATTTGGAGGAGAGATGGCCGTGATGATGTTTCGGCAAGGACTTGAGTCACCCCGCGGAACGATCAACCTTACTTTCGATCTCGATCCTACACTCCATCTCCAAATTGCTCGGTGGGCTAAGCGCAAGTCGTCACCAATGTATGTGTCATTTTCTCGCCCTTATCCACATATTCAGCTGTCCACAGAGATGTGGAAAAAAGTGTCTGTGTGTCGTTCGCTTGCTATCATCTCCCTAGTCTCTTGTCCAATCCATCAGAAGACGATCAACTAGCTCCGTTGGACCAACTGACGATGCATTCGCAATGCTCATGGCCTACAACTGGGGACCTTTCACTGCAGACAAAGCGGGATGGGAAAGATTTCGTCATTCCACTAGCTCCACCCATTTTCGTGAGTGTTACCGCATATACTTGCAAACCACACTGAAGTCGAAATATCTGTTTGGCTGACAATGGCAGGTCACTCCAGACAATTGCGTCGATATCTCTGCATTTATCAAAAGCGGTGAAAATGCTCTTTCGGTGGTCCAACAGAGCAACATGTCAGACTACATGTTTGTTCTCCACGCCCACCATCCCACGCCGTTGCAACTTAGCTATTTGGCTTCCTGCAGACAGAGCCGTGAGACCTGGGAGAAGACCATGCATACTCTTTGTACATCTGAGCCGGCAGAATCGGTATGGAGGCGATCGCAGTCGCAGTCTTGAATTGTTCGTCATGATTTAAATTCTTATAATCAACCCTCAAGCTTCGCAGTCCCGTCATATATGTAGTACTTGTGCATTCTCACAGCTGTAGCATAGTTGGTCAATTAAATCCGTTTACTCAACGTAGCGCTACGGCCATATGCATGATGGTCAGGTGCCTTGCATTCAGTGAGTGACTCACGCAAATACTTGTCTTTTCGGACGGATTTTTCCATCACGAATATTTCCTAGGTAACGTTTTATCTGCTGAGTAGTATCCCCGCTACTTACGTGAAATTTTTATACGCAACTATATATGGAATATTCCCACGGGTGCTTAATTTTCGCTTTAACTTAGATTATCATCGAACAACTTATCAAAAGATCTCTTCGACAGAGGTCGTGCACATTTTCCGTGAAGTCCACCTTGGGTCTTCAATCATAAAACATGGCCGAAATACATGATCAGTTCGATACCATCCTCATTCTTGACTTTGGTTCGCAGGTTCGGGATATGCCAACTCTAATCGCCTCGTGTATTGACTATGAGTGCTGGTTTAGTACAGTCACCTCATAACAAGAAGATGCCGCGAATTGAACGTATACGCAGAGCTCATGCCGTGTACATCAAAGCTTGCAGATCTTAAATTCAAGCCTAAAGGTTCGTTTATGCGATACAGCGGAAAACGCGTTTCTGACGCACATTCCAGGGATCATCCTTTCCGGATCCCCATACTCTGTATACGATGACGATGCACCTCACGCGGATCCTGGTATCTATACTCTCGGTGTCCCTATCCTTGGTATCTGCTATGGCCTCCAGGTCGAGTTTTTTCCTCGAATATCTCGATGGACCCTGACTCACGCGACATACAGGAGATCTGCTGGAATCACAAGGGACAAGTAGCAAAATGCGATCATCGCGAATACGGGCTAGCAGAGTTTCAGATTAGCAGGTTTGGAGAGTCGGGAAACTCTGTCGATGCCCTGTTTGAAGGACTCGGCGATCAGATGCGGGTGCATGTTATCGTTCTGTCTGTTGGAAGCTAAGCTGACTTTTGATAAGGTCTGGATGTCACACGGAGATCAACTGTCTGTTATGCCTCCTGACTTCCATGTTATCGGACGGACAAGCACCGCTCCCTATGCTGCCATCGCACATAACTCCAAGTCGTTATATGGTATTCAGTTCCATCCAGAGGTAACGCATTCCCCGCAAGGAAAGCAGCTTATTGGTCGATTTGTGTTGAATATATGCCAATGCCGACCGAATTGGACAATGGTAAAGTAATTACTGTGGTTCGTTATTGTCGTGCTCATTGCGATTGCAGGAGGAATTTATTGGCAAGGAAATCGACCGCATCCGCGAGATATGTGGTCCGAAAGGCCGTGTGATTGGCGCAGTCAGCGGAGGCGTGGACAGCACTGTTGCAGCCAAGTTAATGCACGAGGCGATCGGCGACAGGTGTGTCTCCACGTTCTTTTCATAACTCATGTCTTACTCGCATACCAGATTCCATGCCATCATGGTGGACAACGGTGTGCTTCGTCTGAACGAAGCAAAACAAGTTCACGACATGCTGAATAAAGATCTGGGCGTCAACCTGACCGTAGTTGACGCTTCTGAGCTCTTCCTCTCCCGACTTGATGGTGTCGAGGATCCGGAGCAGAAACGTAAGATTATTGGGAACACTTTCATCAACGTCTTCGAGACAGAAGCGGCGAAGATCGAGGAAGCTGCAGAGAAGGAAGAGAACGGAGTGGAGGCAAAGGGGAAGATTGAATGGCTGTTGCAAGGAACCTTATACCCGGATGTCATCGAGAGTATCAGCTTTAAGGGCCCCAGTGCGACCATAAAGACACACCACAATGTCGGTGGGCTTCTCAAGGACATGAAATTGAAGTTGATCGAACCCCTACGCGAGCTCTTCAAAGGTTTGGTTCATGAAATTTGACATTGCCAATTGTAATAACCATTCTGTGCAGATGAAGTTCGTGCACTTGGGAGACTCCTGTCGATACCAGCACCTTTAGTTCAACGCCATCCTTTCCCAGGTCCTGGACTGGCTATTCGGATTTTGGGTCCTGTCACACGCGAACAAGTGAAGATCCTGCAACAAGCGGATCACATCTATATCGAAGAAATTCGCAAGGCGAACCTCTACAATCAAATTAGCCAGGCCATGGCTATCTTGCTTCCTGTGAAGGCCGTTGGCGTGATGGGTGACAAGCGTACATACGAGCAGGTTTGGAAGACGACATTGTCTCTTGTTCGCTACCTCAACGTATTTCACAGGTAATTGCTCTGAGGGCGGTGACGTCGGAAGATTTCATGACTGCGGACTGGTAGGCGTTATCTTACTTTCGATCCTTTTGGTCCAACTCAATGCTAACTTGTTTTTTCAGGTATGCGTTCCCTCCCGAAGTCTTGCGTCGGATATCGTCCCGCATCACGAACGAAGTAAATGGAATTAATCGCGTCACTTATGATATATCTTCTAAGCCTCCTGCTGTAAGTCCTGTTGCTTCGTCTCACTAGAGTCAAGGCTGATTCATTCTTCAGACTGTGGAGTGGCTATGATTACTGACGACATGGCGTAGACACGCAAAACAATACATAGAACCCATACGTTAGAATGAACTTGCGGATGTGCGGAGGGGACATACTAGCAAAGTCTACAGGGCCTAGGCTACTAATCAGTAAGTACTAGTGTAGAGAAATCAGATGCCAATTTTGGACCAATTGTACATTTGGGTTCCCTCGTGACCACCTACGTGTCAACCAAATATTGTGCTTGTGAAATGAAGCGAGAATGCATTCCAAACTATTGAGGTCCCCTCCATAATGACATGGGAGGTAGCGCGGCTGTCAGCGAATCTGGGAGACAGCGCCCTATCCCAAGATTAGCCCCACGAGTGATGCTAGAGTGACTGATACTCAGCCTGCTGTCAAACA
>QLOO01001316.1:0-17759 GCA_003313855.1 Suillus sp. MG131 | reverse complement strand
ATCTGTCATAGTCAGGGATATTTCTACCATCAGCAACCTTGGTAGACCCATCTACATAATATCCAACTACCTCGGCCCATCCGTCTATGGAATATTCATGTCCATCAGCCCACTCATCTACTCTACATATCCCTCACATGGGCCCACCTGACTCTATTGGGAATAATATTTTTCCCGGCCCATCCGTCATAGTCGAGGATATGTTTACCTTCGGCCCATAGTCCACTGGCCCGTATCATACAGGATATTATGTACATCCATTCACTCATATAATATGGAGATATGTCACTGCATTATGTGCATCAGAAATAATATATCCTCCAGCCCATCCATCCCTGTTGAGGATATATATTGTCTCAGCACATGGTCTGCTGGCCCATCTTATACAGGATATTATGTAGGTCGGGTGACCTGTATAATACGGAATTTGTTACTGAAGGGGCTCTTTTCCGGAGGATACAATAGCTTAGTCATCACAACCATAGGACAGAGAGTGTAACAGTAGATACAATCATCATCTCATCAGGTGCCTAGCACATTCACCAACGACTGGAGCTACCACCCCACTGACCTGAAATACAAAAGGTTCTCATGATCTGTGAAGATGATGACTGGGTGTGGGTTTCCTTCCAGGAAATGGTGCCATTCCTTCAGTGCGCAAATAATGGCAAGTAGTTCACGGTCATAGATCTGGTAATTGCATTCTGCAGGGTTCAACAATTGTGAGAGATACCCACAGGGGTGATAAGCCCCATTCTTGTCTGTCTGCAGGAGCACTGCTCCTGTCACATGCAGGGATGCATCAGTGGCTAAAGCGAATTGCTTTGCTGGGTCCAGGTTCCGAAGAACTGGTTCTAAGGTGAAGCATTCCTTCAGCTTCTGGAATGCTGCCTTGCAAGGGTCGTTCCATGAGAAAAGAGACATCTTTCTTCATGAGGTCTAAGAGGGGTTGTGCGGTGTCTGAATAGTGAGAGATAAAGTGCCAGTAGAAATTGCAAAAACCAAGGAATGATCGGACATCTTTGACAGATGTCGGGGTCTGCCATTTGCTAATGCCTTTGAGTTTGGCAGGGTCCATAGCTACTTGTCCAGGTTTGATGATCATGCCGAGGTATTCAACTTCCTGTGCGTCGAATGTGCACTTTTCAGGTTTAAGGAATAACGATTCCTCTCTCAGTTTCTGGAGGACAGCCCGCATCCTCTTCTGATTTTCTTCAAGTGTCTTCAAGAAAATCAGGATGTCATTCATGTATATGATGAGCCATCCTTCGTTGATTTCCTTATCAAAGATCTTGTTTATATACGCCTGGAACATTGCCAGTGAGTTGCATAAACCAAAGAACATCACTTTGGGTTCAAATAACCCAAATGATGTTGAGAATGCTACCTTCCATCTGTCATCAGGGTGTATCAAGATATTGTTATACCCAGAGTGTACATCCACTTTCATGAAGTACTTGGTGTCTCTGAGTTTCATGATAAGAGGGGGTATGAGAGGCAGGGGGTATGTGTTCTTGACTGTCCATTCATTGATGTATCAGTAGTCCTGGCAGGGGTGTAGTGAACCATCTTTCTTTCCTATGAAAAAGAATCCCGATGCTTGAGGGGATTTCAATGGCTGTATGAAGTCATTCTTCACATGCTCATTGAGGAAAGCCTTAACTGCTTCAGTCTCCTTCAGGGAGAGTGGGTAGGCGCGCAAGGATTTTGGTATAAATCCCTCCTTTGTGTCAATTCTGTGGTCGACGCCTGGATGAGATGGTGGCAGCTTGCTCAATCTGTCTTTGGCAAACACATCAGCGAAGTTGTGGAGGTATTCAGGTATGAGTTCCTCAAAACTCTTCTTCATTTCTTGTGCTTTCTCTCACCCAAATTCCTGAGCTTTGTTGCTCAACTTCTGGAGGTCTTTCTCCAAGTCTTCTTCAGCTTTCCAGGCCAATTGCATCAACCATATGTTCCTGAGGGGGTATGGTGTCTTCTTCATCATTTCTTTCTTTGATGTCCCATCACACATCAGCAGCGTATCAAGGAACAGGTTCTCGATCAGGTGGACTTCAGTCGTGCCCTGAGAGTATTTGATCAAGACTTCATTGTCTTCAAGAGGATAGGAGATGACATCCTTAACCTCTGGCATGATCTTTGCTTCATTCACCCATATGTCTTGTAGGGTATCAAAATTGGGTTCGACGATAACTGGGGTCGGTTCCTCCAGCTCCATAACCTTCTTGGTTTTCTTGGCTTTCTTAGCCTTCTTCTTCTTCTTGATCTCCTCCAGGACGTGCTTGGTTCCTGGGGTGAGAGCTCTGAGGGGAGAGAACAGTTGTTCCTCTTCTTCCTCGATCATTGGCTTCATTCTGTGAAACATGTAGGGAGCCACCCCTTCCTCTTCTCGGAGTTCATTGATCAACCTCTCATTCTTGTGCGATTTCAGGGTTGCAGAGAGGGAGATCATGTTCTTCGCCCAGTCAATGTCTGGGTTCATGGCAGATAGCCATGGCTTGCCCAAGAGAATGTCATCGTTTGGGCCAAGCTGAGTGACATTGAACTTTCCATACATTACACACTTATCAAGTCTGATAAACAGTGTGCAATACTTCCATCCACAGTCATGATATGGAATGGTTTGGAGAGGTCATGGAGCGTGATGTGATTCCTTCAATAGAATCCAGCATTGATGAACGATGCTCCGGCTCCTGAATCAATGACTGCAGTGGATGCAATGGTTTTCATGCTCTTAACAGAGAAGAGTGTGACTGGGACATGAAATTCATTCGGTCTACCAACACACTTAGTGTACAGAGCATATTTAGGAGACACCGATGTTGCTGCAGTTCTCCACTTCAAAAATCCTTTTGAGGGATGCGGTCTCCTCCCTGGATCTTCTTTCCAGGTTTGTTCTTCTGGGTCAGGGTCTTCCTGATCCTCAGCTTCTTCAGAGCTGAGGCAAGGTGGATGTCCACGTCTTTGTCCTCACTTTTGTCAGCATCTTCATTGTCAGAGTGGCTATAACCATCTCTTACCAGTTTCTTTCCTTTCTTCTCTTCATCAGGCTCTCCTTGGTGAAGCTTTGGGTGGAACTCACGATTATTAGAGTGATGTCCCTTCTAGCCACACTCAAAGCAGCACCCTTCCTTCATTAGGGTCACTTGCTCTTTCGGAGTGAGGGTTCTATCAATGTCCATCGCATTTGGATCTCTCCTAGAGACATGCAGTTTTGGGACGAATTGGTTGCCACTAGGTTTGTGGGCTTTCTTCTGAGTGTCACCAATGGCTTTAGCTCTTCGGTAGTTGGCATTGAGGTGGGTGGCGACTGTGTACCATTTCTCAATGGTGTCAGGTATGTTGACCATCCTGCAAATCATCTTCCTCAGCTGGGGGTGCAACCCATGCTCAAAGAAATAGTTGAGGGAGACACTCTCCTTCATTGACACTTGAGCTGCTAAAGTTTTGAACGTGGTGATGTACTCTTGGATGTCATCGCCTTGCTTCAGCATCTCCAACTTAGTCATGGCCAAGACTTGCTGGTCCAGAGCAAGGAATGCCTGACTGAAATTCTTTTTGAAGTCGTCCCATGTCCCATAGTTGGGAGCTGCTGGGTCAGCGAATATCTGTGTGTAGTAATTATTTGATCAAGTAGCGGCAGTTCCTTCCTTCATGTACGCCAAGGCAGTACCAACTTGTTGCGCACTAGACTTGTAAATTTCTCGGTTAAGCACAAGATATGAAGTGACTCCATAGAGCCACCTCTGTGCCAAACCTGGACTTCCATTGAAGTCAAAGGGTGTACCAGCCTTAAGCTTGGTAGGCTTTGGTTTGTCTTTGTTGCTCATTCTAAAGCTAGGGTTCACAGAGAGTTGTCTTGGTGGTTTCTCTTCTGGGAATTCGTCTGACAATGTCAAGGCTGTGCCTTCATCGAGCTTCTCATCTTCTGAAACAGTGGGGTGTTTTTTGTCCTCCTGTCATTCTTCGTGCAGGAGTGTTTCCTCATTACAGGTAACACCTGGGGCTGGAACCCAGAGTGAATCTTCTTTGTCAGTTGGAGAGTCTTCATGCAGATCTCTCTCCCAGCCGAATCTGCATCTCCAAGGGTTGGAGGGCATTGTTCCTTTCAATAAAGGGGACAGTCAGTTAGAACTTTAATCTTTTGTTACAAACTGGCAGAGTTCACAACCAGAACCTTATAGGGGGGCTTCCGCATACGGCCTCTGTAACTAGTGGCCTCTGTGTACAGCAGAAGTTCATAGCAGGAATGTTCCATGAACCAAAGCAACAGTAATACAAGGCAACGTGGCCATAGGTCCGAGGGTAAGGGCAAAGGGGAAAGCATAGGGTATAGGGGAGGCTCAGGGGTTGAGCTGATCTGATGACTTTGAAGACTGGTCATGTGACTTCAAGGACATAGTCCAGTAACAACTGGTAACAATAAGAATACAGAGTCGGGAGACAGTGAAATAAAGGAAAATGATAAGGGGCCCGACAAGCATATGTTCTTGTAACAGTATGCACTTCCTAGATAGACATATTAGTGCTGTTTTCTCAAGTTCAAATTCAGTGTGGTGTTGCTTGCTCCATTCTAGAGCACCCCCTTGTTTTTCCATCATGGTTTTTAATTTGGTGTTCAACTCTGCATATGACTTTCCTCTTGCCACTAGGGCTATGTCATCAAGGAATCCTAGACTGAGTTCCCCTTTGCATGGGCTGGGGTCTGCTACACCTAAGACATCTGAGTTGTAGAATATGAAGCCTATTGGGGAGATTGGGCATCCTTGGTTGAGTCTGTCTGAGACATTGAATAGTCTTGATTGGTGATCATGGAAGAAGAGATACATTGTTCAGTTCTTGAGTCTTCTTCTGTATCATTCTACATATTGCTGTGGGATCCCTTTTCTCTGCATGATGTGCAGTAGTTTGTTGACCACTATGCTCAGGAATGCTGCCTTGATGTCTGGGAACAGGAGCGAGACATGATCTTCTTTGGATGCTCATGCATCGGTGATGAATTTCATGAGCAGGTGAAGCGAGTCTACTGTTGATCTGCCTGATCATCCTCTGAAATGTGTTGTGGGTAGTAGGCCATGATGCTCTGCAATGTATGTGAGATTGTCTGCCACACATGAAGATAGGATCTTAGCCATTGTGTCCAAGAGCATTATTGGTCTGTATGCTTTGGGGACACTGTAGTCTGGTCTTCCTGGCTTCCTAAGTACGATCGTTGATGAGCATTTCCAGTTGTTGGGGTATATTTCCAGCTTGAAGGTTGCTCTGAATATCAGTGCCATGTATGGGACAAGTAGGTCAGCACAGCAGGTGAATACTATATTGTGAATGCCATTTAGCCCTGGTGCCTTGTGAGGGGCCAGTTTGGCAATGGCTTGGTGGATTTGCTAGTCTGTAATTGGTGCAAATGTGCAAACTGGAGGACTGTATTCATGGCTTGGGTTGACAAAGTTGTTTTCTGCTGGTGGTCTAAAGAAAACATTATAGAGCAACTCACTCTTCTGAGTGTTATCTTGGGTTGCTCCATTTGAGTTGTTGGCCTCTGGGTCTTTTAGCATCTTTATTCTTGTGTGTACCTGGTCCATTGGATCACTGGCTGCATACTTGTGGTAAGTCCATGTTCCTGATGGTGTCAGTGTGTTCATCCATTTGTTCCAATGATCTACCTTAGCATGCTTGATGTCTGAGAATTGATTCCGTGCCATCCTGTATTCTTCATGGATTGGGTTGAGTCTTCTTGCCTGGAGTTTTCTTGCCTTTCATCCTAGCTTTTGAACTGACTTCCTTTCCATATCTAATGTTTTAGACCACCATCATTTTGCATATGGAGACAGTTTCATTTTGGGGACCTTGGTGTTGACTGTTTCCATTATGGTTGTCATTAGTGCGGTTAGCACTTGTTTGAATTGTGCTCAGGTTGTTAGCTCAGCTGGGGGAGGGATGGCATTGAGCTTCTCTGATAAGGCTTCTCTGAATTTGTCCCAGTCAATGTCATGGTAGTTGTGCTTTGGTATCATTGCGATGCACTTGGGTTGCAGGTCTATGGTGGTGATTATTGGAAAGTGATCAGTGACAACAGGGTGTAGTTGGTATTCTACACTGCACTGGATGATGGCTGGTTCCAGTTGGGCTGTGCAGAAGACATTGTCAGGGTGTGTGAGGTTTTGAGTGTTCAATGCTTCAAGTGTGGCTATTCCAGGTGGTAGTATCTGTACAAGGTTATACAGTGATAGTAAGTTTATTAATGTGGCTGCAGCATTGAGGTTCGCTGCAGTGAATAAGTGGGTATTGTTCCTTGGTTCCCACATGGGGTGATGACAATTGAAGTTGCCCATCCACACTATGTACTCTGACCCATTTCCATTGTTGCCTTGAGCAATTTGCTGGTGGGTTCTTCTTGCATTGTGTTCAGTGGTCATGTGTCTCCTGAGGAACTCGAGTACATGGTCACTGTTGCATGGGTTATATATATTGTATATACGTACCTTTCCGAATGCACCTGTGAGTTTGATTGCCATGATATTGGGTGACTTGATTGAGACTATATGCCAGTTGTTTTTCGATAGCTTCTTGTTGATGAGCATTATTGTTTGCATTCATTTGAGGCTGGTGTGGTGGTCAGTTGGGTATAGTACATCCCAATACTGTCTGAGGTTAGAAGTGTTAGCTAATTTTACAGGATTAAGATATGGTTCTTGTATGCTTGTGATATTATATTCATTCAGATTGAGAGAGAGAGAACTTCTATATTTATATACCACAACTTCATTCAGATTGAGATTCTTTAGCATGTGTTCCCAGGTGCCTGATGATTTCCTTAGGTTTTGTTGCCAGATTTTCAGAGTGATGCATTCTTGTTGTTGTTCCTCGTTCAGTTCCATCATTGGTCAAAGTCAAAGTCATTGCTCCAGTTTCCTGGGTTGTACTGGCATATCTCTGGTGTTGTCCTTGGTTCTTAGTGTTCCTGGCATTCTGGTTGGGATATCCACATGTCAGTGATCCTTGCTTGGCCTCCTAGCAGTATGAGGTTTGGGTTCTGGCGTGTCATCTTCTCCTGGGTTCTACGTTGTTTTGTGGCTGGTGGTCATGCCTCTTCCCTTTCCCTTAGTGGTGGGAATCACTGATGGGTGTGCTCCTTGGGTTGTGGTGGTCCATTGTTCTGATTGTTGGCTTGGTTGGGTCCTTCTTCATTTGGGTTGTTGATCTTCTCCCAAGTGAATGGGTCTTCCATGATGTAGAAGCAGTATTTGGATTCTTCATTGCAGTTCCTGTGGGCTAGACATTTCTGTATGAAGGCAGGGCATTCCCTGTTCCATGCAGTGTGGCCTTGAACCTTGCAGTTTGCACAGTAGAATTTGTTTGGGTCTTTCTCCATGCACATGGTGGTTCTGTCATATTCTGGAAATCTCTGGATCCGGATCTCAGATTTAGGACTTAATTTATTTCAGACATTTCCTTTGACCTGTTTCCTTTCTAGTAATTACCCCTATCTTCTGGATTTCAGTTATACTTGTATCCTGTCTGATTACTGATCCACCCCGCCTTTTCATTTCCATCTACATTTTATTATGATCCGAGACACTTTAGTATTATATTCCACATGCTTCGTACATAGCTTCAGGTATTTGCTTACTTATGTTTCCAGTGCTTCCTACAGTATATAAACCCTTGTAATTCTTGGTACTTCCTCAGTTCAAATATTAACCATAGTTCTGCTCATTCCTATTCCTCTGGACTTGAGTTTAGCCTCTAAGTCAACCATCCAAGACTTAGGATTGCATCCTTAAGTCTATACCCTTGGCTCTACCCTCAGGTAGTCTTTCTCTGTTGGTTTCTAACCTGGACTTCATCTGGATTAGTCTAGTCTCTCCAATCCAACCTATATCTGGATATCGTCCAGATATCATATTATAATATTATCCAGATATCCAGATCCTGTTATACCCCTTAGAAATACAGGGCACATACTTGGGAAAGGGGCACAGCACACAAGCTGAGGCCAAGCCTGTTAGATATAGTCCTCCTTGAGTACATTCTTGACAGTATATTTGAACTCACACCTTTCTGAGTATACTTCCATAACCCCTATGCCTCCAAAATGCACCACTCAGAATAGCCTTCTTGCAGCCAGCCTTGCACCTGCTCAATGAGACCCATCCCCTATTGTCAGTACCTTTGCAAGCTTCTCTCAGCGTCGTGCCAGTGTGCATGGCACCACTCATAGCATTTCTGAATTCATTAATCACCCTCATCTGGAAACCCCTTCACGCACCCCCTTAGTAGTTCCTTTGGAAGGTCCAGATCCAGACAATGAAACCATTATCCCTGGTGGAGGACCTCTGGATGATGATGGAGATCATCCATGGGAAGGACCTCACAAGGACACAGATGACGACAATGAGGGACTTACCCCTCAGGACAGAGTGTTCCTCTGCCTGTCCCAAGCCATCAACAATCTTGCTTGTAATTTCTGAACATCCTCCAGATCTGAGGACTCTAAAGCTAAAGTCCATGAACCTGATACCTTTGATGGTTTTGAACCTCATAAACTCAGGGCATTCTTTGTCCAATGCGAGCTCAACTTTCAAAGTAAACCCCACACCTTCCGCACAGACCAGGCAAAAGTCACCTTTGCTCAGTCCTATCTTAAGGGCATGGCCCTAGAATGGTTTGAACTGGATCTCCTGTCTGGAAACATCTACAATCAGCCAGACTGGATGGATGACTATTCAGCATTCATGTTGGAACTCCAGACCAACTTCAGACTGCATGACCCAGTTGGAGATGCAGAAATGCAACTCAAACAACTCTATATGCGCGATGGGCATCGCATCAACAAATATATTGTAGAATTCCAGCGCCTTGCTTCTCAAGTCTGAGGATGGGGTGATGGAGCATTTCGCCGTCAGTTCTATAATGGACTTCTGGCCTGGATCAAGGATGAAATCAGCCGTCAGGGAAAACCAGTTACCCTCTCAGAATATAAGACTCTCGCCCAGACCATCAACACACAATACTGGGAACACAAGGGAGAGATCTCCCATGAAAGCAAAACCACTTCATCCAACCCTCCTAAGCAGTCATCAACCATCCAGACCAGTTCAACTGGATCCAGGAAAGACAGATCTGGAAGTTTCCAGGCTGGCAATACTCCATCACCTTCCTCCACTTCCTCCACTCCTAAAGGACCAGACCTGTCCTCCAAATTAGGGAGGGACAGTAAGCTAACCTCTAAGGAACAACAGAGGTGCCTTGATAAGAAGCTCTGCTTGTTCTGTGGTGGACCTGGACATACTGCCCAAGACTGCAGTAAGTCAACCTCATGCACTGCAAAAGGACACACAGCCATGGTCACTCTGGAAACCAAACTGGATGTCTTGGACAAGGCAAAAAAATAGTCTGTGACCCTCCTGGCTCCATGCAGGCAGAGGGTCACATTGACTCAGCCTGTGCACCGGAGTTATATCTCAACACTGTTGCTCTCTCAAATCCGTCTTCTCTCTGTCCATATGTTTCCATTCCTCTGTACTCTGATATATCTGAATTTCTGGCCCTTGTAGATTGTGGTTCTTCCCATTGTTTCATACAGACTAGTTTTATATGAAAACATAATTTAACTACCTATGCAATTCCTCCTCTTCTGCTCCACCTTTTTGATGGTTCTTCCAATGCCACAATTTCCAAAGCTATAGATTTGCCTATCCATTTTTTGTCCAGTGTAGTTACTTATGATATGTTTTACATTACTCCAATTGGATTCATCTTGTCTTATCATTCTAGGATATAGCTGGCTCTCCCAACACAATCCATTGATTGACTGGGTATTGGGCAGCATAGAGTTCTGGACAACACCTCATGGAATGCCATTGCCCCCTCCAAAGTCATACCCGCTTCTGGCGGAAACTTCATCTCCAACTACACCCAGATCCTCCACTGATACATCTGTCCCTAACATTTCTCTCATCAATGCAGTAGCCTTTTGCTGGGCCTGCAAGTTAGAAGGATCAGTTCAGTTCAGCATCTACCTCCGTCCAACTGGTGTCAATCTCCGTTCCTCCACACTTTCATCCAAACCTCCAAAGCTGTCCAGAGTTCCTCCAGAATATCATGAATTTGTGGATGTTTTTGATAAAGGAAAGGCCAGTCAACTTTCTCCACATCGTCCCTATGATCTTAAAATTGATTTGGAGGATGGGGCTGTTCCACCCCTTGGCACCATATATTCCCATTCTCCAATTGAGCTTGAAGCTCTCCAGAAATTTCTTGATGAAAATATTGCATCCAGACTCCTCTGTTCCTCCTCTTCTCTGCATGGAGCCCCTGTCCTGTTTGTCAAAAAAAAGGACAGCTCCCTTTGTCTTTGTGTGGATTTCCAAGGACTCAACCAGATTACCAAGAAAGACCATTATCTGTTACCCCTCATTGCTGACCTCCTGGATTCTCCAAGCTATGCAAAGGTTTACACCAAAATTGACCTCTGTTCTGCATATCACCTTGTCCAGATAGCAGAAGGAGATGAGTGGAAAACTGCCTTCTGGACGTGCTACGGATCCTATGAGTGGTTGGTTATGCCCAAGGGACTTACCAATGCTCCTGTGGCTTTCCAGCATTTTGTCAATAGCATCTTCTCTGATATGCTTGACATTTGTGTAATCATGTATCTGGACAACATCCTCATCTATTCCCAAGACCTTGCATCTCATAAGCAACATGTTCAAGAGGTACTCAGATGGCTCCAACAACATCAGCTATATGCCAAACCTGAAAAATGTGAATTCCATTCTTCCTCTGTTGAATACCTTGGATACCTCCTATCTCCGGACAGCCTGACTATGTCGTCCGAGAAAATCCAGGCTATCCTCGACTGGCCAGAACCTTGGAAAGTCAAGGATATTCAATCCTTCCTCGGATTTGCTAATTTCTACTGCCATTTCATCTTCAACTACTTGGATATTGTGGTTCCACTCACCTGGCTTACCTACAAGGATGTTGCTTGGAACTTTTCTGAGGATTGCTGGAAATCCTTTGAAGCACTCAAGAAAGCTTTCACTTCGGCTCCTCTGCTCACGCATTGGATGCCGGATGTTCCTATTGTTGTGGAAACTGATGCCTCTGACTATGCTATCGCTGGCATACTGTCCATTGTATGTCCAGACTCAGAGCTTTGTCCAGTAGCATTCTACTCCTGGACATTGTCTGCTCTGGAACTGAATTATGACACCCATGACAAGGAACTTCTAGCCATCTATGAAGCTTTTCGGACCTAGTGACACTACCTAGAAGGCTCATCCAAGCCTATTGATGTCATTACAGACCATAAGAACCTTGAGTACTTTGCCACCACAAAACTCCTCTCTTGCTGTCAGGCTTGCTGGTCCGAATTCCTACATCAGTTTAACCTCCTCATCTGTTTCCATCCCAGAAAACTCAGTGCTAAACCAGATTCCCTTACTAGATGCTGGGATGTCTAGCCCAAAGAGGGGGATAAGAACTACGCTTGAGTTAATCCCCACAATTTCCATCCAGTATTCACCTCAGAACAACTCACTTTGTCCCTACAAGCCTCCATTTTAGCCACTCCAGTACTCCGAGCAGTTGTAATGATGGATATTCAACAACTTCAGACCAACATTCTGACTGCACTTCCTAATGACCCTATTGCTTCCAGACATCTTCCGGATCCCCTGAATCCAAGATGGACTGTAAATGATACTGGTTTCCTTTGTTGTGACAATCGAATCTATGTCCCAGAATCAAATGATCTCTGCCTTTGTGTACTCTGCAACACACATGACCACTCCCTATCCAGACATTTTGGTCAGAACCGGATGTTAGACCTCATCTGACGTGAATATACATGGCTTGGGATATGCACTTATGTGAAGGACTATGTCAAATCCTGCACTACATGTGCCCAAGCCAAGGTTCTGAGACATAAACCATATGGATTGCTCAAACAACTCCCTATCCCAGAGAAACCTTGGAATTCCATCTCTATGGATTTCATCAAACAACTTCCAGATTCATCCGGCTTTACAGCCATCCTTGTTATCATAGATTGCCTATCCAAACAAGCAATATTCATACCCACCCATGACACCATCACTTCTCCAGATCTTGCCTGGTTATTCCTGCTTCATGTATTCTCAAAGCATGGTATTCCATCCCATGTAACATCCAACCAGGATACAGAGTTTGTCTCACATTTCTTCCAGTCCTTGGGGAAGGCTCTGGATATGAATCTCCACTTCACATCTGGATATCATCCTGAAGGTAATGGACAGACAGAAAGAGCCAACCAGACCTTAGAACAGTACCTCCAGATCTACTGTAATTACCAGCAGGATAACTGGTCCAAACTCCTTCCTCTAGCAGAATTTGCATACAATAATGCTCCAAGTGCTACTACCAGAGTTTCACCCTTTTTCACCAATAAGGGTTACCATCCAAATATGTCCGTACACCCAGAACATGATCTCTCTTCCTCCTGAGCCTGGGATTATGCTATAGATCTGAATGAGCTCCACCAATTCCTTCATAAAGAGATGGCCCATGCCCAACAACAATATTAGGGTCCTGCGGATGCTAAATGATGACCTGCCCTGGATTTCTGAATTGGAGATCAGGTTTTTGTAAAAGCAAAATATTTCTGTTCCACTTGACCTTTGAAGAAGCTCTCAGAAAAGAACTTAGGTCCTTTCAAGATCATATCCCATCTGGGTACCCATTCCTTCACCATCCGCCTTCCAGACTCCATGCAATCCATGCATCTGGTATTCCATGTCTCCCAATTAGAACCAGCAACACCAAACACTATCCCAAACCATATCCAGCCTCCTCCACCACCAGTAGAAATTGATGGTGAACCTGAGTACGAAGTCTCTGAAATCCTAGACTCCAAGATTGACCACCAGAGATGTCATTGTTAACTTTTATACCTCATCCAGTGGGCTGGATATGAAGGGACGGATGAGGAAACATCTTGGCTACTTGCTACAAAACTTGGGAATGCCTCAGAATTGGTATCTGACTTTCACTCTGCATATCCAGACAAACTAGGTCCAATTTTGCAACAATGAGTACAAAGGTCAGATATAAGTACATTGTAGAGAGCAAGGAAGGAGAAAATCCAGATTTCTTAAGCATCCATCTCCATGTCTCCTCTAGATGTGCCAGCCTCATTTCCAGACCCCTCACCAGAGTCCTTTCCCTCTTCCAAATCCTTCCCTCCAGCCTCAGGAATTCGGTCTGTCAACATCCGGAATCTGTCTGCCATGCTTTGCTGCAAGAGTGTGAAGAGCCTTCTCTGCTGCCTGGATGCCCCTCTCCAGAAGTCCATTCGTCTGGGCCAGTTCATCCACTATACTGTTAGCAGCAGCAACCCAAGCTGTGTCATCATATTCAAAGAAACCTGGCTCTGGCCCTACCACAGTCCAAGGATTGGAGACAATCTCCACATCCGCCTCTAGAGTTGGACTCTTCTGGTGCCTCTTGCCTTTGGCCTTGGGAGATGGTGTCCCATCCATCTGCCCTCTCTTAGTAGATCTGGGCTGGCCAGCACAACTTTCCTTGGTTGCCCTGCATGCATCACAGGATCAGATCTTCCAGATATCAGTATCAACACATCCAGATCCAACATACCACTCACCTTTGAGTTGGAAGATGCATCCTTCCAAGTACAGGTCCTCTTCTTAGAGGTACAGTTGCTGCAAGGACCCTCACCGGATCTGGAACTTGCAATGGATGCTGGAGTCATGTGAGCCTTTGAATTTTCAGTATCAGATAACCTCTGTGCAAGTCATCATCACTCACCAGCGCCTCTTCACAAGCCTTCTGGGTCAAGGCAGCCTTCTCAGCCCTCTTCTTCCAAATCTGGGCCAACTCCTTCTGCTTCTCTGCTTCCAGTCACTCCCTCTCCTTCTGTTTCTCTTCTTTCTCCTTCCTAAGGTGCTCTTCTTCATCCTCTTGCCTCATCTGGGCCCTCAATCTGGGCCAAAGCACACTGCATCCGAGCCTGTTCTTCCTCCAGGAGCTTCCTAGCGGATTTTTTGCTGCCAGATTGTTTGTTGGACATGATAATTGCAGAGTGGGGAATGTGGGGGGGGTAAGAATCACTCTGGGATGCTTGACCATTCTTTATCTGAAACAATCCATCCCCTGGAAACAACTTCCATTGACTTCTACATCATCTCGCATTCATTTCATTCAGACCTGGACTTCCAGACCCTTGGCCTTGGGGCTCAGCCCTAAAGGGAGGATACTGTCATATTCTGGAAATCTCTGGATCCGGATCTCAGATTTAGGACTTAATTCATTTTGGACATTTCCTTTGACCTGTTTCCTTTCTAGTAATTACCCCTACCTTCTGGATTTCAGTTATACTTGTATCCTGTCTGATTACTGATCCACCCTGCCTTTTCATTTCCATCTACATTTTATTATGATCCGAGACACTTTAGTATTATATTCCACATGCTTCGTACATAGCTTCAGGTATTTGCTTACTTATGTTTCCAGTGCTTCCTACAGTATATAAACCCTTGTAATTCTTGGTACTTCCTCAGTTCAAATATTAACCATAGTTCTGCTCATTCCTATTCCTCTGGACTTGAGTTTAGCCTCTAAGTCAATCATCCGAGACTTAGGATTGCATCCTTAAGTCTATACCCTTGGCTCTATCCTTGGGTAGTCTTTCTCTGTTGGTTTCTAACCTGGACTTCATCTGGATTAGTCTAGTCTCTCCTATCCAACCTATATCCGGATATCATCCAGATATCATAGTATAATATAATCCAGATATCTGTCTCCTGTGTATTCTATCACCTGGATGGACCCAGATCCTGTTACACCCCTTAGAAATACAGGGCACATACTCGGGAAAGGGGCACAGTGCACAAGCTGAGGCCAAGCCCATTAGATATAGTCCCCCTTGAGTACATTCTTGACAGGTTTAGTGGTTGTCACTGCATGTACCACAGGTGTCTTGTTCCTTTGTGCATTCCACTGCCATATGTGCACCATTGAATGAGTGGCATTTGAAGCATCTAGTGGGCTCTGCAATCAATTTCCTTGCATATACCTTTTTGCCTGCTACTGATAGGCTGAACTTTATCGCCTAATTGGCACCTTCTTTTGTGTTGAAGGTGAGGATTACATGAGCTCTTTGTTGTTTGGGATAGCATCTGCTGATTGGTTTGATATATCTGGCTTTTGTTATTGATTTTGGCTGTAGTCTTGCTTTTTGTTCAATGTCTGATAGTGCAGCTGGTTACTCTGGGATGAAGTTAATTGGAATGTTTTCCACTATGATGTGGTATGCCTTTACTACCTCTATGCTGAAGCCATCTAGGAATTTGCTGCGATTCACCAGCACATTGAACCATGTTGCCAATTCCACAGAGTCAAGTTCATATAAGACCCCTCCATGAGGTAAGCAGTGTGCTGATATGAAGTTGAGTGTATCCAGGGCATTCGTGTCTTCCTTTCTCATGGTTTTGACTGCAACATTTGCTTTTGCAACTAGTTGCGCTTCTGTTAAGCTGGCAAGGGTGTTGGTGAAGTTGAGTGACCTTCTCTCAATTAGGATCTGTCATGCCTGAGCCTCGTTGTGAGCTAAAACTTTATTTAGTGTTACCGGGATACCCTCCTTGATGGCTGCTGCATATGTCTTTGGTCTTGGTCCCATCATGCCTGCTTCTAATGTGTTGTTCTGTGTTTGGGTTTGGATGGTTGTATCGGCTCTCTCAACTACCTGTGCTATCTTAAGTGCTGATGCGTTCAAGTGTTTGCTTACCTCTGTTATCGTTTGTTCCATTATGGTTTTGTGATTCTCCATCATCTTTTCCAACTCATCTACTTTCTCATCTAGCATTGCTACTGGCCCTCCCAATAGTGCCTGTGTTCTTTTGATGATGTTTTGTGTGTCTATTTCACAGTTGACTTCAAATAACATCATGGCTAACGCTCTTAGTATGTCTGTGTGAGTCACGCCCAGGTTGGCAGATATGCTGAATTTGAAAATGGCCATTATTATTGCTTGTAACATGCTTCCTGCTGCCAGTAGTACTAATCCGTAGGTGAATAGGATTTTCCTTGCTGTTGCTAGCATTTTGATGTCTGTCTGTATTCCTGTGCCTAATAGGTGGTCTTCATTGGATTTGCTTGTTGCTAAGAGTGGTTTGGTTGTGGTTGTTTTGCGATTGTTCATTTGGGTCAGTTGCAAAGGGTTTGGTAGGCTTGATGTGTTTGGTGGTGCCATGCTGTTGGTTTGCTAGTCTTTGAAGGTCTTGAGGCATTGGAGCTACTGGATGGTGTCCTTGGCGCTGTTGGGTGCAATGTTGGGGTTTTCCATTTCAGGGTCCTTATCAGGGTGCCACTTGGTGCAGGTCCAAGGGGCATTTTTTCAAATTGTTCAATCAGTAAGCACTAGCTAGATCTGCTCATTTATATGAAAATTTATGCAATGAAATTCAAAGGTGGATTAAAACACTCAATATCAAGATCGGGATCCAACAAGTTACATCTGCCTTCTCATTGACAATTTCTCTGGGCACAGTATCACATACAAACCACTTCACATTTAGCTCAAATTTTTTAAATCAAATTTAACTTCATTTGTTCAACCTCTCAATGCTGGAGTTATTCATTGCTTCAAGGCATACTACTGTTGAGCATTCTGTCTCCATGCTATTGAACTTGATGAAGCTGGTAATCATGCTATTTATAAAATCAACCTTCAAGAAGCCATGGTCATGGCACAAGAGGCATGGGATGCTGTTGAGTCATCCACCATCCAGCATTACTGGAATCACACAGAAATCCAGGCCATTTCTCCTGCACCTTCATCTTACTCTGCCCATGCAGACCCAGGTGCATGGAAAATCATCTGCCAGTTTGCAGATATTGATGCCATGACCTTGCCTCAGGCCAAAGCTTGCCTCAAAGAACACCTTGACAATCATTATGTTGAGGAGGACTGTATAAGATAAATATGTTCGCGCGGGTCTATAACAAATAGACACTCTGCAACAAGTAAGTAAAAGTAAATATAAGCAAATGTAAGTATCTCACCTCAGTCGTTGCGCGCGAAAGCAAACGTCTGAGGTGGCAGTCCGAATCTGTAGCTATCTTTATAGCATAAGTGCTCTTGTATGTACAAATAAGTGTTTGAGACCGTTAATAAAGAAGTGAGGCGCTGGCCATAGCTAAGGGTTTCGGTATACTATAGGAAGTGTTGTGAATAAGAGCAGAACAATGATAGGGACATATGAGACATGGAACAATGTGAGAAGCGCAAGCAGGAACGAATATTTGGTGCGCTCGGCTGCAAGACGCGCTTGCTAATCTAACAGACTGGGCAGATGCCTTCAAAGTTGTTATGGATGCAGAGGGTGACACCATCAAAGTGGCTGAGGCTGTTGAGAAACTCACATTAGTTGCATGTCAATGAACTGGGCTTATTGTCAAAATCCCACCTCTCACCAAGGCACCTCAGCTCCAAACTCTTGAACATGAATTGATGAAGTCCATGGAGGAGCTTACAATAGACAGGCAGATCATTGGCATACCACTGACTGTTGACAGGATTCTTGACCCTCAAGAAGAGAAGAATATTGGGGAAGTAACTGCTTATGAGGATGATGATGCAATTGTTGCAGAAATTCAGTGCCAGCAAAGAATTAGAAGTGGAGAATTTGTTGAAGAGGAATCAGATGACAAAGATGAGGGTGATCAACCCAAGCTTTGTGCTGCTAAACTGATTT